>JAFMOD010000259.1:2293204-2331544 GCA_019802435.1 Corydoras maculifer
TAGGGAGGTGTTCCAGGCAAGTCCGGCTGGAAGGAGGCCCCGGGGAAGACCCAGGACACGCTGGAGGGATTATATCTCTCAGCTGATCTGGGAACGCCTCGGGGTTCCCCCAGTCGAGCTGGTGGAGGTGGCTGGGGCGAGGGAGGTCTGGGTCTCCCTACTTCGGTTGCTGCCCCCGCGACCCGAACCCCGGACAAGCGGAAGATAATGGATGGATGGACTTTTTTGTTTCAAGCAGTAAGAGTGCTATTGAATTCAATACCATGATGATGAAGATGATGATGATAGGAGGGGTTTATTGCCATGTCAGGCCAATTACGGCTATACATATGGCCGGTCACATTTCATATTATGGACTCATGTTTATTATATTAGGTGTTCTATCTTGAGGTAAGTTAAGCAATGAAAATACATTTCACTTAGTGGAGTGATAACAAAAATGTCTTTGATTTCTGCACATAAATGTAGTCATCTTTGTGGCAGAGCATTCGATTAGTATGTGTTTAAATGTTAGGGTCTTGTTGCAATTTTGACAGATGGGGTTCTTCTCTAATAATCAAGTGTTTGTGAGTTAGTTGGAGTATCCTATACGTTCCAATAGCATGATGTTTCATTGTGCATTCAGAATTATAGGTCAAAATAAACAAAAATAAAAAGCAAATAGCTGCAACAGTTCCAAACAATATGTGCAACTGTTTCTAACGTTTCTGGATGCGAGTAATGAAGCAGTTAGTAAATAATAATAATAATAATAATAATAGATTTTATTTGTAACGCACTTTTCATTTTGTAAAATCTCAAAGTGCCACAACAATGGCAAACATCCAACACAAAAAAAATTATTAAATATTATGTATGTGTCAATGCATCAACAATTATATGCTTTTTCATAAAGAAAAGTCTTGAGCAGAGCTTTAAAAAAATATGTGGGAATCGCTGACTTCAATGTACTTAACGTAGTCTCGTACCCTGGGCCATAACTGACCAAATGTTCAGCCGACCTACAGACTTACTGTAGGTATTAGTGGAGTGCAGGGACATGTGGGTCACCTGCAGCACTAAGAGAGAATGGGCCTTTTTGCTACATTACTACAGGAACAGCTAATTACAGGGAGGAAGAAACAACTTACCAAAGACAATGACCAAGAAGCATAACGTGGAGTAAAGTAACTGGTGTTATGTCAGCAAAATGCAATGGTAGAGTTTATGTAAACTAACAGAGTATTCAGGGAGGCTGCTGTGTAAGAGCCAGAATGCAAAACACACAGAGTGACAATTATTCGAAGAGAAAGGGTTTTGTTTTAGTGATGCAATAGTAGTCTGTCTTTTGTGTGCAGAAAGAAACAAAAGGAATAGCAGCTTTTGCTGCAGAAATTATATGCCTGAAACACACAAAAAAACTGGAGGAGTTAAAAAAATACTATATTTTCTAAACTGCAACATGCTAATTTTTTTCTTAACTGCAAATAAACAAAACAGTGTGGTATAATGAAATGTCATATGCAGCCGATGCATTTCTTCTAACCACATAACAGATCTTGAGAAAATAAAATAGAGGAAGCTAAATCAATTGGGTGAGTGAGGGAGAACTTGGTAGAAAAGGAAGTAGGACAATTCATAAGTCTCAAGAAGAAAAAGGATGACCTTGAAGACAAACAGATGAAGGAAGGGGAAGGCATACTCACTCTGCCTCTACCTGAGCCACTGGGCATTTGTACTGTGCAGTACTGAACAGACAGATATCAGCATACTGTCTCACTGTGGGAGAAAAGAGGGACACATGGTGGGTCAGGAGGACTATAGGAAAACATGAAAAGTCACCAACTCTATGTAAAGGGCATTTACACTCACACTTTAAAAATAATGTATTTATTTCGGTCTCATAAGATGTAGTCAAACAGGCTCTTTAAGTAAACAACCCATAATAATATTTTGCTTTATGTTTTTTTTTTACTTCTGCATGTGAACTATAATCACTGACCAATTAATTAAGTACAGCTCATTGTTCATCCACTTACCATAAAAATGGACTTTGTAGTTCTACAATTGCATTCTGTAGTCCATCCGTTTCTCTAGATACTTTGTTAATCCCCTTTACTCTGTTCTCTTATGATCAGGACCTCCACACAGTGGGTATTATTAGAGTAGTGAATAAAGGTACGAGTGGATTAGACTCCTGCATGTTTTGATTGGTGTACTATTCTTTGAGAATCATCCAGCACCCTAATGTCTTCTCTGTAGGGGTCCTGATCTTCAGAGAACATTCTAAAGTGGACTAACATGTTTATTTGGCCTTTATGCCATATCAGCACATTTAGGCAGTTTAATGGCGGTACATAGATTATATCTTAGTGTACATCATTTTAATCAAGTAATGCACAGTGTTTTAAGTTCATGTATGAACTTGTGGTTGAAATTATAAGGTAGCACATGGTTTAGTGATTAAGACGTGTGCCTCTCAGTGCTGGGAATACAGGTTCAATCTGGGTGGAGTTTCCATGTTCTGGGTTTCCTCTGTGTTCTCCAGCTTCCTCCCACAGTTTAAAAACATGGATTTAAGGTAAATTGAATGCTCTATATTGCTCTATATAGTTTGTGATTGTGTAAGTGCGAGTGAGCAAGCATCTGCCCAGCGCCCGATATGTTCTCCCCTGAATGGACATGGGGAACCCCCTCATGACCCTAGTAGAGGATTAAGCGGCAGATAATGAATGAATGAATGGTTTGACATGATTGGCAGGTTGACGTCTTTTCCCCAATAAGGAGGTGCTTTGTGTAGGATTCTGGTATGTCCAAATCAGCATCTTGTTGCTGATTGTTTAACAAAGTATGTAAAAAAAAACAGATGGAACACAGTCTGTAATTGTGGAACTACAAAGTCCATTCATATGATCAGTGGAACTGAAAACAATCAGACAGTGAGAGCATAACTGAAGAGGTGTACCTAATAAAATTGCCAGTAAGTATACGTTATAAATAGTCATGAAATCATTTCCATGAAAGTAGTCTAACGATACTGTTAACCCTCTGGCCTTGCAGTAAAAAAAGAACACCGTCTAGCACATTTCTTTCTGTATGTAGTTTGCATGATGTATTTAGGCCTTATGTGGTTTTCCTCCAAGAGCTCTGGTTTCCTCTCACTGTCCAAACCCATGCTTGTAAGTGAAATGTCTGCCCTGTGCTGAAGTGGCACCTTTTGCTTTAAATAACCAAATCCACAACCATAATTAACAAAAGTGGTTTTTGAATATAAATTGTGTCACAAGGTGTTGGTGGGCAGTGAATTAATATCTAATTAGATATGAAATTGATATATATATATATATATATATATATATATATATATATATATATATATTTATATATACACACACACAAGTCTTCTTTTTTCATGAAACCATGAAGCCATGACTGGTCACACGTTGTGGTAGATATCGTGTATTTTTTTATATGAATTATTTATCTTATTTCACTTTCTTCCGCTTAATCCTCTACTAGGATCGAGGTGAGGTTCCCATACCCATCCAGGAAAGGAATGTTTTGGGCGCTGGGCAGATACCCCCAGGACAGTGTGCCAATCCATCCCTGGGCATGCACTCACTTAAACAGGGGCAATTTAGAGAACCAATTCACCTTGAATCGGTTATTGGACTGTGTGAGGAAATTTAAAAAATCATGCCGCCCAGAAACAGGATAGAAAACACATGCACTGTAAGTGCTAAAATCTTCAGTTGTACAACAGACTGGACTTGGGTTGGCATTTGTATCTTGATTTGAGGAATAACGTTCAAAGCAACATGTAATTGTCCCTCATTAATGTACTCATGGACTCCGTTGGGTGATTGGTTTGTTTTTGTGCACGCGATTGGGTGTTTTTGTATTTAGTTTCTGTTTTCCCTCTCCCCCGTGCACATCTTTGTTTATGGTTTACCCAGGTGTTAGTCGCGTTTGTTTCGTTCCCCCTTTCTGTTGGTGTCCTTACAACATTTTTAATAATAAACCCTGTTTAGTTTTTATGCCCGGTGTTCTCCGAACTTTCCTTCTGCGCTCAACCACGATGTGGCGCTGCGCAGTATCCCCGCGCAGGCTTATAACCGTGGGAGCGTTTCATCCTGCAGACCGGTGTACGCACTTTTCCCCGTGTAGCCAATTACCGGAAACGCTCACAAGGCCCAAGCGGCGTACGCATTTCCCCCTCGCATAGCCGATCTCCCGGGGAAGACGAGTGGATACTAACAGTAATTTTTATTTTTAACAGAAATTATTTGTTTAAAAAGAATGCAGTTTGGCTTTTGATCACTAAGGCCTGTCCTTCTCTGTATAATGGAATGTTTATTTGTATTTGGACAAATGTCTGAAGGAAATAATTGAGTTGGGATTCATTAACCTGGAGCAAGTAATCATTAAGTTTAATACACATCACTACATTGTGATCACCTCATAGTCTTCCAAAGTTTTTTTCATTCACAAAATGATGCTGTCTTGTTACAATAGTAACTGCCTTCAGCTTTAAGCTCATTTCGAACTAATTAGAGGTTAAGTGCCATATGACTCACTAGGCTGCAAATTTTGACTGGTCTCTGCCAAAACCAAAATAGGCTGATAACCTCAAAACAAACACTACTACAACAATTCTGCCCAATGTGGGTCCACATAAAACCACACTTTTGACTTCAGAATGAATCTGACATTTTTGTACCACTGGGGCTAGCTGGGGCTTATCTGACCAGACAAAGTGAGTGCCCTATATCCTCAAGCTTCAGGGTGCCACGAAACATATTTCAGAAGAGGTTAAAAAGAAAAAAGCCATGTGCTTCGTCAGCATATTAATAGCTTCCTTGCCATTGTGATGAAAACGCAATTAATTTATAATGTGTCTTGAATTTTTAATAAATTTAAGTGGAAAAGAATTGTGATTAGGTGATTATGTAATGATCGTGACAGAACGAACACAGACACAGCAGACCCATCATTTCATGCAAAACAGTCAAATCAGGACAGCTGGATAAAGCAGGGGTTATATAAAGGAAAAGTTCAAGCGCGATTTATAAGACAAGCTGGATTAAGCATGATCCTTGTTTTTACATGGCTTTCAAATGGTTTTTAAATAATTCACATCATGAACGAAAATATGTCTGTAGATTAGATTATATTTCACCTGAAATTTTGATCCTTTTGACAGTTTTGGTGGAGTTGTTGGTGACATGGACATTGACACTGATGGGTTCTCCATGATAGTAGAGCTAATGAAAAAAAAAAAAAAGAGTACTTAAGATAGCTTTCTCAAAAAGATTAAACATGATATGTATGTTCATACAAGACTCAGTTACAACAGTGACAATATAGTTACAGATCTGCACAGTATAGTTAAAGTTCTGCACAAAAGTATGTCTTTAAAATGACTAGAATGCAAAACATTACTTAAAAATATCAAGATCTTATAAATAAAGGTGAACGTTTGTGTGTGTGTGTGTGTGTATGTGTTTTCTATACATATCCACAACATTGCTTTGGTTACCAAAACATTTGACATACTTAGTATTTGAGACCCTGTGGAGGATTATATATATCATTACAGCCGCAAAAAAGCGGCTTAAGATATCTCCTCAGCTCTACATACGCATTTCGAACAGCAACACCAGTGATTGTTGGCCAAGAGTGGTTAGTGTTATTGTTCACAGGGGAAACTGTGGAAGTGGTTTTGTTCAGTGTTTTTTCCCTCTCTTTGATAAAAGTTAAAAAATAAAAATAAATAAATGAAATCACCATCATTAATTTGGCCCGTGAAGTTGCTAGAAGTATGTATTCTAACCATCCATCTATCATCTTCCACTTTATCCTATATTAGGGTCGCGGTGGGGTTCCCTATGCCCATCCAGGTGAGAACGTTTCGGGCGCTGGGCAGATACACCCAGGACAGATAGATTGGCGAATCTATCGCTGGACACACACTCACTCACTCACACAGACATACACACGCTCCATGTTTTTGGACTGAACTGAACATGGAAACCGTAGAACCCGGAGGAAACCCATGTGGACCGGGGAGAACATGGAAACTCCACCCAGATTGGGATTCGAACCAGGAATCCCTAGCGCTGAGAGGCGTGCTAACCACTAAGCCACCGTGCCGCCCTCTGTATTCTAACCATCCTAAGAAAATGTGGCATAGACATTCTGTGTTTCTTTACTCATATTTATAAACAATTCACAATATTAAATTATCCAACTAATGATATATTAATCAATGAGTGGCGGCACTGTGGCTCAGTGGTTAGCACATTCGCCTCTAAGCGCTAGGGATTCCTGGTTCGAATCCCCATCTGGGTGGAGTTTCTCCCTGTGTCTGCGTGGGTTTCCTCCGGGTTCTCCGGTTTCCTCCCACAGTCCAAAAACATGGATCAAGTCAATTGAATTCTCAAAATTGCCCCATATAGAGTGTGTCTGCCTGAGTAAGTGTGTGCCCAGTGATGGATTGGCGCCCTGTTCTGGGTCTATTTGCCCAGCGCCCAAAACGTTCTCCCCTGGATGGGCATGGAGAACCCCACCGTGACCCTAATAGAGGATAAAGCGGGAGATAATTAATGAATGAATGAATGAATAAATCAATGAGTGTGGTAGGGTGTTGGGCTGGCAATCTAAAGGTTGTGGATTCAAATTCCAGGTCCACTGAAGTTACCAATGTGGGTTCTTGAGCAAACCTCTTCCCCCCTTATTGCTCCATGGATGCTGTATAAACCCTGTACTCGCTTAAAAAAGTCTCTTTAAACAAATGTGTCTGCTAATTGACCAAATAAATGCAATCACAGCAAGAATATACATATAGGCTAAAATGATGTAGGGTAGGATGTAGGGAAGGATGTAGGGTGTATGCATGTGTGTGTATATTTATGAACCTCTTTGTCAAGCGAAGCCTCTAGGTGTAAAGAGCGGTCAGACATGAGAAAGCTCCGTGTGGTCTCAACCATAGGCTGTGGTCCTGGCTTCTCTGGAGCATACTGCACCTTACGGATAACCAGTCTTACCGAGTTTCTATATAAATAAAAATAAAATAAAAACATCATTAAACACAAACACGTGACACTTGGTGCAAATCTAACACAGTTCTATAATAAGTGTACTTTCACATTAATGCATACAAAACATCAACATGTACATATTTAAAAAATATTTGTAAAAAAATGGGATGATAAGTCACTATACCGTTTGTGAATTTTTTCCTCCACTGTTTTGGCACAGAATGCTCTGATCTCGAAATCTACGCCACATGCCTAAAAAAACATGAGAAGCAAGGAAATACTTGTATTAAATAAAGATTAAATATATATTAAAAAATTTATGAATACATAAAGCTGGGCAGTGCAGGTCTATGCAGAGCTGTTTACCTTCCCTGTGTCTTCTGGTCCTGGTTGTAAAGTGACCGAGCAGGGGAGATTCTGAGGAATCTGTGGAAAGGCAAACAGCACAAAGGTTACAGATGCATCTTGAACCAGGAGATACGAAAAGTCACTGTTAATGTTTATGCTAAACTCAAGTGGTCAATAAAACTCTTAATTCTGTAATGTTTCCTATTATTCAACTAGTCTACTTAAAATTAATAAAAGATAGATAGAATACTTTATTTATCCTTCTGGATAAATAAAATATTCTGTCTGTCCATTAGTAATTTTTAAGTAAACTAGTTGAAAATCTGGTCAAATAATAACAAAAGTAAATTTTTAATAATAATGCAAAGTTCTACATTTTAAATGTATTTTCAGTACAACTGCTGCTGTATCTTTAAATTATATGTGGGTGACACGGTGGCTTAGTGCTTTTTCCTCCGGGTTCTCCAGTTTTCTCCCACAGTCCAAAAACATGAATTAAGGTAAACTTATGCGTCAAATTGCCCCATTTAGTGTGTTTGTGTGTGTGTGTGTGTGTGACTGTGTGAGTGAGTGTATGTGCCCAGCGCCTGAAACATCCCCTTGATGGGCATGGGGAACCCTTACCGCAACCCTAGTAGAGGATTAAGCGAAAGATAATGAATAAATGAAGGAATGTATAATATGCAAACCCATACAGAATTAAGACATTCATCTTTATGCTGAGAGGTTTACATTTAATTTACATTTTACATTTAACATTTTAATTTGGTGGTGGGTAGCTAAATTCATACACTCCATATATTTTACCATCTACTCTGCTATTACTATGAGAAGAAGCACATCAGGACAAATATTTACAGAAGAATGTGGTTGTACTGAGGAGCTATGTTTCTTTCAAAAAGCTCTGTGATAAACTGATAGGTGAAATGTTTTAGGGCTAAACAGAATGAGTTGCTGAAGTGAAAACACTTTAATCTGTCATTAGTTACACCACTAGCAAATTCAAAGCCACCTCTTTGTTTCCTGTCTGAACAAGAAATAAATGATGTAAGTATTATTAAAGGAGAAATAATGCTTTTAATTGTTTGGGATTTGCGAGGTCAGAAAAGGAATAACTATAAACTGAAGGACATATTAAAGGTATTAAGAAATTTAATTTTTAGTGTGTGGCAGCTTTTAATAGAAGGTTGTTACTTGTTTAATCAAAGCTTAGATGGTCAAAAAAGCTTTGAATCCATCCATTAATTATCTTCCACTTAATACTATATTACATGCCCATCCAGAAAGAGAAGGGAGAAAGTTTTGGGGCGCTGGGCAAATACACCCAGGACAGGGTGTCTTTCTATCACTGCACACACACTTACTGACACAGACACACACAAACACACTATTTATGGGTCAATTTAAAGTATTCAGTTTACCTTGACCTTGGACTGTGGGAGGAAACCGGAGAACCCGGAAGAAACCCACGTGGACATGGGAGAACATAGAAACTCCAACCTGGGATTCGATCCGGAATTCACCAGCACATGTCACCCGCTTGGAATCCAATTGTCATTATTTATTTAAATAACTATGGGGTGTGGTAATTCAATGTTTAGGGTGTTGGGCTATTAATGTGGGTTTTTGAGCAAGGCTCCTAATCCTCATTGATAAACCAGGACTTTTTACATAAATCATAAAGGGTTACATTATACACGTTGTACAAGGCGCATTACACTGCTTGCACTCTTAAACCCCACCAATAGACTATTTTCATTTGTTGATGGGTGGTTTTAAAATGAGGTGTGTTCAGATAAATTTCTGACATATTGTAAAACACAAGTGAGCCACAGACTTGAAACAACCCAAGCAGACGTCGACAGTCTGCTATCTTGGCAGTGAATTGTCAACATGGATGCATGCCCAACACCACTAAACACAGAATACTCACTAAACATTATTAAATGTCATTGTATTTTAGCAGAGAATGCATATACATAGTCTACACTAAACTGTGTGTTCTCGATTTGCAGTAAAATGGAGAAACTAATGTTCCAGCGCATTGGTTTGTCCAAAGCCATTTTTTGTATACTATAAAATCAGTGTATAAATATTAAATAATGTAGATCCAAAGATAGATCCATGCAGTAAAATAACTTTAAGAATAAAATTAATTCAGTTCTAATAGTATTTACAGTGAAGTTGAAGGGATGTGCATGCTGCCCAAGCTTTCGAAGCAGGCGCTCTTGGAGGCGGCTAAGTGGTTTCCGCTCTTCCGGCAATGGAGGGAAAGCCTGGAAAGTGGAAATGTACAGGTCCTTTCTGAAGGATAATCCAAGCACGTCGAGATCCTCACGACCATAACGAAATGCACAGGTCAGGGTCACAAACACTGTGGGGAAATAAAACAAGAACGAGTCAGTTGATCTTGGCATTTAATTGATTATAAAACACATGCCAACATGATCACTTACCTTTTCTATCTTTAAGGTATTCTGGATCAACCAATAGAACTCCATCTAAAGTTAAATAACAAGAGGAAGTAGGATTAAGCATGGTTTTAGGGAACGAAATGGTGTTTGTTGAAAGCCATTTTTATTGTCCTTTTCCAAAAAATATATTTTGTAACCTCATATTAAGGCAGTGTTATTATGTATGCTTTACTTCACTGCAATTAAATACAGATTAACATTGTACGCCCAATAAATGGCCAAATTGTTACAAAATTGTACAATTGATTATGTTAACGTATCAAGCCAGGGCGGCAAGGTGGAGTTTCCATGTTCTTTCCGTGTCAGTGTGGGTTTCATCTGGGTTTCTTCCCACAGTCCCAAAACATGGATTCAAGAAAATATGAATGCTCTAATGTAGTGTGTAATTGTGTGATGAAATGGCGACCTGTCATGAGTGTATCTGCTATATAAATTCATTCATTCATTGAGTGAATAAATGAATGTATCGAGCAGTGGCTGGCCTACACTGTTGATGCTGCCCGGGCCCTCAAGGAAGATGAGCCTTGGTCTTCCCAAGGTTTCTTTCTTTAAAATAACAACATAATAGGGCGTTTTTTTTCTTTCCACTGTCGCTTCGGCTTGCTCTTTGGGGGATAAAGGGCGTATAACACTGGGAAGCTGCTTTTAAACAATATACTACTATAAAAGGCACTATATAAACAAACTTATTTGAACTTATATACAAAAACTAACAAATATTCTGGGTGTAGTCTTATACAAAAGTCAATTAACATTTTAGAAAAAAAAACTTAAAATGTGCCATTTATCTTTTACAGGCCATATTTTATTTTATTTCCTTCCAATAAGGTAAACACAGTAAAATAAAATAAAAGTAACTGTGCATCAAAATGTGCAGAATTCTGAACACTGCACATGCTGTGCTAGAAACTAAAAACTAAGGAAAAAATAAATAAATAAAAAAAGCTAAAATGTGACCCAAATAACACAGAATAGTGGATAAATAACAGAAAATAAGAAATTCAACTAGATACACAAGTATCTGTATTTTGGAATGAATTTTGGAGAGCGATGTGACAGGCAGCAGCCAGAAGTAGGTGATTATTTAAACTTCACTGTCACAATAGCATCCCACCTCCCACTGACATGTTAGTCCCCCCAACCCGGCTCTTACTTACCCACACTATGCAGCTGTGCTCCTTGCCAACTGGCCCTCTTAATCAGCGGGTGAAGAAGAAAAGAACCAGCCTCTAGCGCTACACTAAATCTAGAACTTTACTTCTATGGTCATGAGTGAATACCAGTTCAGATCATCATAAAACATCGACGTATCTTTTACTGTGGATACTACATTAATGATTAAGTAAAGAACCTTTACATTTAACTATTAGGATGCTGCAAATGCTGTCAAGTCTGTAGATGCTCTTAATGCAGGTTTTATTTTAACTAAAAGACATTCAGGGGAAACTTTAGACTTACCAACTGGGTCAACATGATCTAGATGGTCCACAAAGTCCCTTTTACCCAAGTAGACTGTGAGCTAGAACAATAAATAAAAAAAGCAATCAACTTAATAAATTAATAATATAATAAATTAATATAAATATAATAAATTAATTAATTAGTAAATTATTAATATAGAATAATTGTCTACTGTGTGTGGTACACACTTAATATTTCAAATCTCCAGCTGCAGATACACAGTTTTTTATGTGTGGAGCCAAATTTTTTTCTTGATTATTTGACATTTATGGTAGAAATTTTACACAAAGAACAAAACCCTTTATAAATGAATTACATCAGAAAATGTATATTGCGGTATAATTTTGAATCAGCAATATGTTACGAATAAAAATAAATACAAAATGATACATTAAAATATCCGTAACATAAGATTAACACCATCTTTTGCTATCAAATCAGCCCTGACCCATTAAGACATGAACTCCACTAGACCCGTACAGATGTGCTGAGGTATCTGCCACCAGGAATTTAGTAGCTGATCTGTTAACTTCTTTGAGTTGCATATAACGGAGCTTGCCTTTATGCATCAGAAAAATGCATTGTTTGTCCAGCAGAGTTCACACATGCTAGAACATCCACATGGATGGCAGGAGCCAATCTTTTCGACAAGAATTTTGTGCAAAGAATCTTCTCATAGGCCATACCTGGTGTTTCCCCAAGTAAGCAACATACATTCACCCAGATATCAAAGTGATTCATCAGACCAGACCACTGATGCTCACATACCAATTGTTGGAGCTTTTGGCAGTGGGTCAAAATGGGCATTGTGTATTCTGTGTGCATTCTAAAGTCAATTAACTTTGTTAGAAAAAATACTCGAAACATAAAATTTCTCTTTCACATTTCACTTCTACATACAACAGTTTATTTTATTTCCTTCCAATGTGGTAAACACAGTAAGTAAATAACTGTGCATTAAAATGTGCAGAAGTCTGATCCCTACACGTGTTTTGTGCGCTAAAGACTTATATTACTTATATTACTATTATTACTTACTTATAAGACCATATATATTTATATAAAAACCAAGGAAAGCAAAAAATATGTAATAAATGACACAAAATAACACAAAAATGTGGATGAATGACAATAAAAAAGAAAATAAGAAATTTAAGTCAATACAAAAAAAAATATTTGTATTACCTTGCAGTTGGGGCTGGACTTTTTGAAGACTCTACAAAAGAAGAACATATAAATGTTTGAGTTATTAAATACATTTCTGATATGATACAGAGATATATGTAAGTTTGAGATTTTTTTTATAAATTCCCATGATGATATGGGATGTTTTATATTATTCATTCATTAGATTATTTTCTAAGCCAGAGGGTGCAGGAGTCTGTCGCCAAGCTCTAAGTGCATCAGACAGCCAAGGGCTTGCATAATATTACAGATCTGAAGAGTGAAGAGTCTGATCTTGAAGTTGATGTGTTCAAAGCAAGAAAATTAGGTGAACACAAGGATCTAAACAACACTGACAAGAGCTTATTTGCAATGGGTGGACAAGTAGGTCAGAGCAGCTCATGGGGTGTTCAGTGTGATACCAAAACTGGTCTAAAGGAGGACAAAGCAGTGCCTGAACCACCTCCAACTACAGTAAATAACAACTAAGATTTCAACTCATTTGTTATTGGCTTAGTTTTTTATTTACTGACACAGTTGACACAGTTTTTAAATTTTAAGACTATTTATTATCTGTTGCAGAATCTATCTACATGTATGTAGTAGTTTATAATAAATCACACAAGATGAAAGCATGGCAACACAACCAAACTGATGATGTTTCTGAGAAACATGACAAAGTTCATTTCTGGTATGAGCAGAAAAACACTGGAAACTCGCTGGTGTCATAAAGCAAAGGACAAGCCCAGAGTCCATGCTTTGAAGCAGATTGGTTTTAGTTGTACCAGAGGGAAACCAGATCAGGTAGGTCGTTTTAAAATGACTGTTTATTATGTCAGAAACGGTCAGCACGCCTCCCAGCACTAAAGATCCAGGTTCAAACCCAGATCTGGGTGGAGTTTTCAAGTTCGCCCGTGTCTGTTTGGGTTTTCTTCAAGTTCCTCCTCTGGTGCTCCCACAGACTAAAGAAAAATGGATTAAAGGTAAATTGGCTGCTTTGAATTCCATTTGTCTGTGTCTAGCTCAGTTCTGGGTGTATCTGCTCAGCGCTCAAAACAGTACCCCCCCCGCAACCCTAGTGAAGGATTGAGCTGAAGATAATGAGTTGAGGTGTCAGGAACTAGTGTCTAGAAAACATGCTGTTGTGTAATTAATTTTCTGTTTTTATTTGGAAAACTCGGGTGCCAGTTAACAGTGCAATAATTATTATGTATTACATTCCTGTTTAGATTTAAAGGCAGAGTTCAGAAATGAATTACAATTACAGTGTACAGTCTATCAAACAAGGACGGTTAACTTTTGTGCACCTTTGACCTATGCTACCTAACACCCACGCGATAGTTAACAGAATGTCAGCGCTTTCTGATGTGACCGCAGAGCTACACACACACTCAGCCACAATGACACTGAATTTGGCACCATATGAATGTACAATTTGCAATCGGTGAACTGAAAGGAAAAATAATATGACTAAAAGGCCAGTAGAGAAGAGAATAAACGAGAGGAACAGAACCTACTAAAATGTCACAGGACCTTTACGCCAATAAGTGTGTTAATAAGGTGATAATGTGGAGTGTGTGCACACCCTGGAGTAAATGCCATCCATTTTATTCAGATCAAATTCACAGTGAACCAAACAATGAGTCTCCAACTGTTACCAATCCTGTGCCAATGCTCAGGGTGTAAAAAAAAAAAAGGTGGGCATTGTTTACTAAACCAGCTAAAGTATTATTGATTATTTATAATATATCTATTTATCTTTCTTGCTAATGCAAGCATACACACACTTTCTATTTTACTGTCGGCAGCAGGCTACCACAATGCAATTTAGCCTAAACTAGCCCACAACCATGATCAAAGAAATAAGTTTCTCTCCATCTTAAAAGTGGTCCATTATTTTTTTCAAACATGGCTTTAAAAAAAAAGTCTTGTGATTCTTAATTTGCAAGTAATGGGCAAAACTTAGAAAATGAGAAACTGTGAAAAGCACAGCATCATTATAGCCAACAACTGGCCCGAGCAGTCCCAAAAAAACAGAGGCTGCAGTGCACGGGAGAGCATCTACAGATGGAAACAAGTGAGGAAAAACCACAAAACAGCTACTGGGTGATGAACAACCATTAAATCTAGTTTTATTATAGTTTTTTTCTTGTTATATAGTGCTTTTTACAACAGTATATTGTCTTAAAGCAGCTTTCCAGCGTTCTGAACCTGAACCCCCAAAGAGCAAGCAGAAGCGACGGTGGCAAGATAAAACTGCCTGTTGAGTTAATTTTTAGGAAAGAAACCTTGAAGGTTAAAGGCTCAGCATCTACAGTGGTGGTACAGACTGTGCAGGTATGATCAGCTTTCCATTTTTAATAATTAGAAAAACTATTTCAGTACAGTGAAGCCATCCCGCAGGACTGCAATGCCACTAGTTCAACAGAGTCCAGGTTCTCTTAAGTAACCGTCATTGCCATTGTCATCTGGCAGTGTTATGAATAAAGGGCTGGTAATAACTCAAAGAAAAACAGATTGTGATTTTCAGTGTTTGCATACGTTGGTATTTATAAGTTCTTCAAATTTTTGTAATCTGAAACAATCACACAAAAAAATTTCGAGAAATTTACTTGACCAAATTAATTGTAACTAGGGCTGGGGAATCTTAGAATATTATTTTAAGACTTTTAATACCTTTAATGTGTTTCTGTAATTAGAAGTGCATTACTAACCGTCTCTTCGTCGTCCTGTGTAGATACATGCAGCTTTGTACAACATGTACCATGTTTTCACATCTCATTCAGATCAATTTGAATGTATGTGCTTGTATACATTCATTCATTCATTCATTCATTCATTATCTCCCGCTTTATCCTCTATTAGGGTCGCGGTGGGGTTCCCCATGCCCATCCAGGGGAGAACGTTTCAGGCGCTGGGCAGATAGACCCAGGACAGGGCGCCAATCTATCACTGGGCACACACTCACTCACACAGACACAGTCTATATGGGGCAATTTTGTAGAATTCAATTAACTTGATCCATGTTTTTGGACTGTGGGAGGAAACCGGAGAACCCGGAGGAAACCCACGCGGACACGGGGAGAACATGGAAACTCCACCCAGATGGGGATTTGAACCGGGAACCCCTAGCGCTGAGAGGCGAACGTGCTAACCACTAAGCCACCGTGCCACTCTGCTTGTATACAGTCAACAAAAAATATAGTCAACATATATAGTCCATAAAATGTCATGTCCCTCAAAGTACAGTCAGTGCAGTTTTTTTTCACCAAGAACCGACACGTTAGATAAAGATTCATTTTTTACATCCAGTATTTAAAAAAAAAAAATCTTTTCAATTATAATGTTTTAAATTTTAAACTAATCTTAATCTCTTTTTAGGGGCAGTCGTAGGCTTGTGGTTAAGGATCCAGCTTCGCAATCTGTATGTCCCCGGTTTGACTCCCGGTCTCAAAAAGCACTATTGCTGAAGTGCCCTAAAGCAAGGCATTAATACTATTGTACCTTGTCAGCTTAAACTTGTTTAGAAGTTCACCTAGGTTAACCAATTGATTAAATTAAATGTTGATATCTTTTATAAATTGTTCTCATGTTCATGTCCAGGTAAAGCCTTCTGAAAGGCATGCAGGGATGCCACTATTTTTGGTCATGGCTTTACAATCATGTTTTATGCTATTTCCGTCCACTAATTTCTCCCTGTACTCACAAAATCAGACTAATGAGTTATTAATTTAAATTAGGTTCATAAATTTGAAACTAATGTCATTTCATTTTTTCTCCCTCATTCACTATGCTATTTTCTATTGCTAATCATTCTCTCCCACTCACCTCAATTATCTTATTCTGTTCTCATCATCTCTTTAGGCCTTTTCATGGCTCTTTGTTCAATCCTATTCTTCATTTATTCAGATCCCTTGCTCACGTCTTCCCCCCCAAAAAATAATTAATTGCGGCTCTGTGACAAGTCATCACGTACATCGCAGGCAGTCTCACGGTCTCATCTTCATCTCTCTATTCCTCTCTCGCCCTCTAAATTTCAGAAAAACATTTAAGTATGTGGATCTGCCAGAACATTAATATGAAATAATCTACAACAGATCTGCAACAAGGGCTAGAGTTTGTATGACAACATTGTAAGGCAAATCAGAGATCTTTTAAAAAAGTGAACATGTAAAAAAAAAATTATAATAATATAAGAAAATGGTCAAGGCACAACATAACAGTCATGTCACCACCCTGTTTAGGGCTCACCTTTTCTAAATGGATCTAGCCCTGTGGTTGCATTTACAAAATTAAATGTACGCAATGTAATGATTCTTAAATTGAAACAATTGAAAATTGATTTTTATTCTGAAAAACATAATAGGAGTCACTTTAGCAACAAAGTAAAACAGTCTTTAAACTTTATAACTAAATAAACTTCAAAATATAAAAATGATGGTCAGCTGAATCTTCATCTTCTAAAATACATTATACTGCTCTGAGTTTGCAATGTCTAACTTTTCAGCAAATTACAAATGTACTACTAAGATGGCACAGGAAGTATCGTATATTATGGTCTTTTGTGGGTTTTTGTTTAGGGTATATATGTTGCTTAATTATATATATATATATATATATATATATATATATATATATATATGTGTGTGTGTGTGTGTGTTGATTAATTATAATTAATTAATTCAACATTATCATGACAACAATTATAAAAAAAGAAAATGCATATTATGCTGGTAGTCAGAACTTTTTTCAGACCATAATCATACTATCAAAATCTGTAATTATCTCATTGCTAATAAACACACAGAAATACAGACATCTATAATTACAGACTATTATTCATCTGTATATTTTGTTAGCCCCTTTTATTCCTTCTAGACTGCCACAACACCAGAGAGCAGGTATTACCTTTATCTTGTAAATATGTTATCTTTATGTTTGGCTTTGATTGTGCCATAATAATGCAATTAATATCCTCTTGTGGGATAATAAAAGGTTATCTTATCTTATTATTTGTATGGTAAATTCTTCTCAGCACTACAGTGACACTGCTGAACCCACCAGCTACAAACATCAATCAACCAGCATCCTGTAAGCAGCATCCTGTAAACCTCACTTTGAGATTTAAGGTTGACTAACACAAGCTGTGCAGCAACATGTGAACCACTGTCTTTTTTTACATTGTAGACAGTAAACTTTAAAAACTTTAGTAGCACTGTTGTGTTTGATTCAATAATTCCAGAGCAACACACCACCACTAAAATGGTACTGCAATGCTAAAATCACCCACCACCCAAAAATACCTGTCCTGTGGTGATCCTGACTATAAAAGATATTTTAAAATGTATGTAGAGTAACAGATGGACTTCAGTCTGTAATTGTCGAACATTATTAGATGCACACAAGTGGATGGATTTAATAAAAAGACAATAGAGTAGAAATAGGAGGTGTATTTAATGAAGTGTGTGGACCCCATGGACACTTGTTGGACAATAAATGTGTAAATCATGGAGATAATAGCAGTTTACAAAGGCATTTCGTAAGATTTTTCCTGTGTGTCTTCACGGGCTTCACGCCAGGATCTTGTTAAAAAATACAGTATTAATAACAAGCAACATTTTTTAGAGGTTTGCTATGGCAGATCAAGAGCTCTTTCTGACAAACAGCCCATAGTTAAGTTTAGCAAGGTCAATAGTTTTAGGGGTTGCAAACATAAACTATTAACATATACAGCCATCCACAGAACTGCAAACATCTGCCAAGCAGGGATAAACACATTACCAAGATCAAACACACAGCAAGACCATCATGGAATATAGGACTCTGCTACTGTCAGAAATGTTGGGGCACAGGAAGTTGTTAAGCTTTTTCGTTTACCCCACAAATGTTTGAATAACTGCTCATAAATCATGAGTACTAAGCAAACTGGTGAATTCATTTACTCTTACAGTAATAAAGTAAATACATTTATAGAAAGAACATGCCACAGTTGCTGGCACACCAAGAAATTCTTACAAAGTCAATATATTTCAGTGAATTGTACTGCCTATGCCATGAAAGTATGCATTTACATTTGGTCATTAAGCAGACACTTTTATCCAAAGTGACATACAAAGTGGGCACACTATTGGCCACAATAGCCCTGGATCAATAAATGTTAAGGATCTTGCTCAAGGACCAACAATGGAAACTTCAATGGACTTGGGATTTAAACCCAAAACCTTGAGATTGATAGCCCAACACCCTAACCACTGACCTACCACACCCACATAAATTCATTTCACAAAAACATCGGTACTACAAGCATGTGTGCTCCAGATGTTTGCCGTACGTCATCAAATTTAATTTAGTTTCCAGTTAATTAGGACAAGACGAAAGGATGTCGGATTGCCGAGATGCAATGCGTGTGTTCGACACATGTTTCCAGGGCATCGCCAAGACTTCAGATTAACATAACTGAAATCAAACATTATTCCAAGAGAACTGCATCAGAATGTTTTGTGTACTCAAAGTCCTCCAGTTTGTTAAGAAAGGCACAGACTTACTCGTAAATAATTATTATCAAGCATTAAGAGATTTGCATCACAGCTGTTTCCAATCTAAAGTCTGCCAACCTGTTCAAGTCCATAAGGACATGCCATGGAAGGACAGTTTGAGATCAGGATTAACCGCATGTCTTTGTTTATAAAGTTTAAAAACCTTTTTCCAACTACAACTAATAGACATACATAACCTTAAAAAAGAGCACTAGAGGAACTTAAAGGTGCTGCTGCTAACAACTAATAGCTGCTAAAAACATACTTTAGAATAATAGCTCCTGAAATTACACGGTTTACATTTATAACCAATGGACATGTTGCAAGTTTGTAAGTTATAAATATTACATTGTTTATATATGTAAACATTGTATTTTTAGCAGCTATTATTCTATTAATGTTAAAAGTATACAATGTATTTTTTGAGCAGCTATTAGACTTTAACAGCAGCAACTTCAACATCCTCTAGTGCTTTTTTCTTTAGTGTGCTTTTTTAGGTTTTGCATGTCTATTAGTTGTACTTAAAAGTAGTTTTCAAACTTGCAAACTTTTTAAAATAGTTTTTTTTCCAGCTTACGTGACTAGTAGACCACATACACTGTTACTTGCCGGTGTATGTTTGTTGTTCTGTTTATTGTAAATTTATTCATCATCTTCCACTGGGATCGTGAGGGGGCTTTCCCATGTCCATCCAGGGGAGAACGTTTCAGGGGCTGTGCAGAACACCCAGAAAAGGGTGCCAATCTTTTGGGAGATGGGAGAAAACCAGAGAACCCAGAGGAAACCCAAGTGGACACAGAAAGAAAATGGAAACTCCACCCAGATTGGAATTTGTAACTGGATCCCCAACGCTTGAGAGGTGAACGTGCAAACCGTTAAGCCACCGTGCCGCTCTATATTGTAAATTGTCTTTTGTATTTATTGTAATTTGTATTGCACATGCTCTTGCACACCTGTACTGTATGTTGTGTAGTTTACTATTCTATGTAGCACGTTGTTGCTGGAGAAACGATGTTTTGTTTTGCTGTGTACTGTGGACCTCTGTATATAGTTGGACTGAAAAATAAAACCACTTGAATACTTAAATACTTGATGTCTAAAATGTGTGAGAGGGAAGCTGATGGTCTGGTGGAATCCGTGACCAAGACGTGCCTACTTCAGTTTAGTAGCAGGAGCCACATCACAAGCCATGTGTCAATGTACATGAGTCAGTGTTACTGACAGAGAGGCCACACTGTGTATGTGCGTGTGAGTGCCCCGCGCCAAGGCCAGGCCTTTTCTCTTTTTAAAAAAAAAACACTATTTACACTGACTTTTTCCCACTATATCCTATTCTCTTTAAATCATCAATATCTCAAAAAAGAGTGATCTCAGAATGCACTTGCATTGTACTGTCTGAATTTAATAATACAGTGGTAGAGAATATTGACAATAGACGCTAAACACCACAAACAACATAGCAGTTTTCTTTTCATTTTCTAAGCCCTCATGCCAATTATAGTCACTAGGATAAGAACAGGGAATCAGCTATATACAGATCACCAGTCAACTGCAGAAAGGACAAACCTATACCCTGCCACAATCACATATAGCAGTAATTTAATACCTCACAGGACTTTCATCCATGTCTTCTGAAACATGCCTAGGTTTTCATTTTTATGCTCTGAATAATGATTTCAGGATCATCCTGCCATTGTTAAAAGGTGCTAAACGTTATAATAATGTGAGTATGTTGACATTTGTCACAGGTTAAAGCTCACTTAAAAATCATTTATTCATTATCTTCTGCTTAATCCTCCACTACTATCCAGGGAACAAAATTTTGGGTGCTGGGTAGATACACCCAGGATATCTATAGTTGGGTCACTTAAAATCATAATCATATTCTGTTTTTAGCTTCTTGTTTAATTGTAAATTTAGAGTGTTTAAAAGATTTTTTTATCCGGGGATTGTACAGCACAGGGGGTGATTATTAACAAGGAGACCATTAACAATGGTTTTGGTGCGCGTCTGACTGGTAGAGGAATTAAGTGAAAAAACAATTCATGTCCGAATATTTTTTTTACAGTGGACAATAAACAAACCAATTTGCCATTTGCTTTTTAGTAAAATCAATATTATATTCATTCCATGAAATTTCAACTGAACTCAACTTCACCCGGGTAACAAATGCCTGCAATACAGCCAAAAGTCTTTTACATGTTGTATTCAAATAAAGTTCAGTGATGTAAATAAAGGGATTTTAAGTGACGTGAATCACATTTTCTTTTTGGGTCTTCAGTGCTGCCTTCAAAATGTACTATACTAAGTTTTTTTTTTAATTTCATTTAAAACTCATTCATTCATTCATTATCTTCTGCTTAATCCTCTACTAGGGTTGCGGGGGTTTCCCAAGCCCATCCAGGGGAGAGTGTTCCGATCACTGGGCAGACACACACTATATTGGCAATTTAGAGCATTCAATTTACCTTGAATCCATGTTTTTGGACTGTGGGAGGAACCCGGAGGAAACCCACGTGGACATGGGGAGAACCTGTTATTTGTTAAATAACTGAAAGGCAAACATGCTAACCACTAAGCCGCCCTCATTTAAAACTATTTTCTTAATATTCTTCATCTTCTATTTCACTTAAGTTATATTTTCTGTTCATGGTGCCACAACTACATTTTAAAATTGGCTATATCAAGTTCAGATCAATGTTCTTGTGAGAATATGAAGTCTTTACTTATACTTTCTATATTTTATCCCAAAAACATAAATGCTTTAATAGATTCAGTAATGTCACATGGCCAAATAATTACCATTTCAGTGTAGGATAGTAAGCATCACCAGTTCACTTGGCTGCGGTAGGAAATGTATGCAAACACACGGAGAACATGCAAATACCACAGTGAAAGGACATGTCTCCTACCCAAAGGCGCTGGGGTCATCCGAAGGCTCACTGCCCTACTCTAAATATTTAACAATATATACAATATTTAACATACAAGATTTTTTATATATATTATTTAAATCCAAAATTTTACTTACAGTAAATAAATAATAACTCAAATGTTAGAAAACTGCATGATAGAGATAATAAACAAAAATTTCAGGTTAAAATTTGAATGCCTCTTTTATATGTTATGAAAATAAAGCCATAAAATAAGACAAAGAGTCATTCAGTCGAAGAAAAAGCAAACAGTGAACAAGCATATTCAAAATATTATTTGCATTTTGTACAGCAGATTATAAACTCTGTAACCTCAGAGTACAGAGTGAGTCACGTCACATAACCAGATGCTTACAAACTGCATTAGTAACCCCTAACTCTCACTGAATACCCTATCCTAACACTTAATGCGACTGATAAAATAAATACTTAATTTAAAAGCAGAGCCGCCTATGTCTGCAGAGTAAGATCACACAAAATCAAGTTGGGCATCTGTGAAATTTGTATTTTGCTTTGCCTGTCGCTTGTCTGACATGGTTTAAATGTGCTCATCTGGAGCTATGACTCAAAAAGTAGCTTTGCAATGTGAAAGCTGATAGCCAGGCCACTAAGGTGATGGCCATTCGATAGAAACCTCTTTGGTACAGATGGAAAATATGCAATAAGCTTTTTCAGGTGAAACCTAATACGAGCATTGTTTCATTACCTAAACTTAAAAAGGCAATGGAACATTCATGTGCTGCACTGGTATTCAAGCAGACGTTGCTCATGTGGGTCCAGCTTTCATTCATTCATTCATTCATTATCTTTCGCTTTATCCTATATTAGGGTCGCGGTGGGGTTCCACATGTCCATCCAGGGGAGAATGTTTTGGGCTCTGGGCAGATACACCCAGGACAGGGTGCCAATCTATCGCTGTGCAATGGGTCCAGCTTGTATTAAAAAAAAAACAAAAAAAACCCCACATTGATTAATTAATAAAAAATAAATTAAAATACGGGACGGCACAGTGGCTTAGTGTTTAGCACGTTCGCCTCTCAGCGTTGGGGATTCAAGTTCAAATCCCACTCTGGGTGGAGTTTCCACGTTCTCCTCGTGTCTGTGTGGGTTTTTTCCAGGTTCCTTCAAAAACATGGATAAAGGTCAATTGAATGCTCTAAATTGCCCCATATTAGGGCTGCAAATATATATATCATCTAAACATCCCTCACAACAAAAGTCAATTCCAAATAACACGATACTCAGTTGCCCTCAGTAATGTACCAAATATTGTCTGTTCTAAGTTAATAAGTTAACAAATGAACTAATTAACAATCGAAAAAATGAAAAAAACAACAATTGAAAAAAATGAATTAACAATTAAACTAATTAACAATCAGCTATTGGAAAAAAATAATTAACAAATAAACTAATTAACAATCAGCTATTGAAAAAAATTTATTAACAAATTAGCCAGTTAACAAAAAAATACCTCTTGTGTGAAATGTCAATTGGACACGGGGACATATGTGTCTGCTTTGTACACCATGCACAAGGCTTCCCGTTTGTCTCGACGCGGTCTGTAAGCAGGGGGGTGCTTCAGCATGTTGCTTTTGGACTGACACGCAGCGCTGTGCACAGTGTCCCAGTGCCGGGACATTTAATGATCCAATGAAGGTCATTTAAAAACCAGGACATTTAATGATCCAATGAAGGTTATTTAAATTACTAAAGCCACATACTTTTATGCCATGCGCGTCAATCCCCCACTCCCCTGCGGTGTGCTGCTATTGATATGCTAACAGCCAGGACATGTCCTCACTTTAAAAAATAAACCGGGACGCCCGGGACAGGACATGTCCTGGGAAATACGGACGTATTCGTATAACGGACGTTAAGACATGTTCTCTATCACTGTCATTATCCAGTTAACAACCATATACAGCATGAAGCTGCTCTGCGGGTCTAATAGTGTGATGTTGTGTTACATTGATTCACTTTAAATTAAAGAACCTCGGGATGTTGTAATGATTTATCTGCTGTTCAGCTTCATCCTTATCAGTGTTTAGTTTCAGGGGGTGTATCAACGTTCCACGATCTTTATTTGTGTGCGGCGTGAAGCTCCCGTAGTTTTGATTTAAACTAAAGTTTTTTTCCAGAGTTGGCTGTGTTTCATTTGTATGATTTATCAACTTGTTTTGCAGACTCCGCCTTGTTCTGTTCAACTAGCTGTTTTTGAAGTTAGAGTTATTGAAGCGCTGCAGGTGACGTAGGCGATTACGACATTGCGAGTAACACGGAAATAGTGCGACCCAACGAATCGATAATGGAAATTCATTATCGATACTTTGGATAATCGATTTTTATCAATTTTATTGATTTGTTGTTGCAGCCCTACCCCATATAGAGTGTATTTGTGTGGGTGATTGTGCCCAGAGATGGATTGGTGCCATGTCCTGGTTGTTTCTGCCCAACGCCAGAAATGCTCTCCCCTGAATGGTCATGGAGACCCCCCCTAACCCTAGAAGAGGATTAGGAGGAAGGTAATGAATTACTCAATTAAAATACAGCATGTGCATAATAATCTAACTGCACTGTGTTTACACAATAATAAAAGGTCCTTTCCTTCTATTACTGTGAAATTTTGCCCACTGTGCTTACACACAGAGGAATTTGTCCTCCACATTTAACCCATCTGTGCAGTGAAACACACACCTATATACACACATACACTGGTAAAGTGAGTACACATGCCTGGAGCAGTGTTCCTCCTTGTACATGTCGCCCTTAGGAGCAATTGGGGTTAGGTGCCTTGCCCAAGAGCACTTCAGCCATAGTATTTTGGGGGACAGGTTTTTGAACCGGGGACTTAACCCGATTCTTAAGCCAATGCTGTCCTCCTATAACTCCTATAACCTTTCTCATGTCCGAAAAAGGTCTAAAGATCAAAAGTCATCACAGGAAAATCACTTCCAATATCTACAAAGTCAAAATGCAAGTATGGATCTGATCTGAGAGGAGTATAAATGTGACAATGGTACTAAAGGTAACCATATTTCTTCTTTTTTAACCAGAGATTTCCTGCACTTTTGTAGAATCATTAAAAACATTTCAACCCCCCCCCCCTCCATTTCCTTTTGCCTTTAACCGAGGAAACCCTGCCCTCCCTTCCCATTTCTCTTTCTCTCATGCCCTCACTCACATGATGCACAATGATGGGAGTCCAATAAGTCTCTTTAAAGTCTTATGACAAAGGCAGGAAGAGCAGTGCTGAGTTAAGCAGAGATGACTTTCCAATGTTTGAGCACAAATACATGATGATAAAGCATACATAAATTCAGACTTCATCTGACAAGATGTCATTCTCACGGTGAGCAGCTTAAGCTTCTTGCATGTGATTTTTTTCTGGACCTGTCTTGTTGTTTTGGAGCTTATATTTACTAAACATTGCAAAGCAGGGCATTAAATCAATACTTACTGTTATTATAATGAAATATTTTGCCGTCAGTGGGCAGCACGGTGGCTTTTTGTTTAGGACATCTGCCTCTCAGCATTGGGGATCCAGGTTCAAATCCCGATCTGGGTGGAGTTTTCATGTTCTCCCCGTGTCTGAGTGTGTTTTATCCAGGTTCTTCACTTTCCTCCCACAGTTCAAAAACAAGAATTCAAGGATTACTGACTGCTAAAACCTGCCCCAATGTAATGTGTAATGATGGGAATGGGCATGATAATCCTGATCTGGGTTCAGTTTCCATGTTTTCCCTGTGTCCCTGTGTATTCAGAGTGAACTGACTGCTAAAAATTGCCCCTATATATTGTGTGTGTGTCTGAGAATGATTGTGTGCCCATCAATCTGTGGCCGATACTGTACTGGGTGCATCTGCCCAGTGCCCAAAATGTTCTCCCCTCAATTGGCATGATTACCTCAATCTGGTGGGATTTCACATGTTCTCCCTGTGTTCGTGTGGGTTTTCTCTGGGTTTTTTGGTTTCCTCCCACAGTTTAAAAACATGGATCCAAGAGGAACTGACTGCTAAAAATTGCCCTTTTATAGTGTGTTTGTCTGTGAGAGTGAGTGTGTGCGCCAATCAATGTGTGGGCAAAAAAAGTGCCCTGCATTGGGTATGTCCCAGCACCTTAAACATTCTCCACTGAATAGGCATGATGACCCGCCGCACTCTAAAACAAAATTAAGCAGTTAAGATAATAAGATGAGATATTTATCAGCAGCTTTATTAGGTACAATTTCTTTGGTCTGTACTCATTGTCTATTTTATCAGTTTCATGAACTCTACAGATGTACTTTGTAATACTACAATCACAGACTGCAGTCAACTTCTTTTGACACACTTTGTTTATCCCCTTTAATTTGTTTGCTTATGGAAAATAAGTGAGAATACAAGAGTGTATACCTATTGATAAGGCCACAAAGTATACCACAGATATGCTGCATAGTATAAATACTGGAAGGTCTTAAAAAGCTGACTACCTGCATGTGTAATGCAAAGAATGATAAACTGTTTTGTTTATATAGTGTAAGTGCAGTACATATAATTATAACATTAAAATGTCAACAGTATTCATAGTTTTAGTAATTTCTGATATGTGGATACTTGCATAGGTTTAAAAAATGAATGCATTTTGAGAGTTTAGCTGATATAACCACCCTTATATATATATATATATATATATATATATATATATATATATATATATACACATACACACACACACACATACATACATACATACATACACATTTTACAATGACACTCAAATTTCAAAATGACTGTCAACAGATATGTTTCTTATATTCTTGTCATGCTCAAGTTACCTTGGTCTGCAGTAAATGCTTGTAAAGTAACCTACAAGTGTTTAGTAGCAACATCAGCTCAGCTACTGCATGCAAGGCCATGCGTGCCACACAGTTCATGTAAGGATTTTTGGCATTTCAAGGTCTTTAAAGTTTCTTACTCACCAAGCTCTGCAAGATTGACACAATGGAGTTCTGAAAACGCATTCACGCTTCTTCAATCAGAACTTCCCTATCTTAAACTAAACCCGGGTTTGTGACCTTTTACTAAAGTTTCATTATGACGATTTCCTAAAGCGTAAGAGAGGCCTAGTTAAATGCATGAACTAGGTTGAAGGTGAAAACGTTGCTGACATTACAAAGAGGCGTGACCTTAACACCATCCCACACTATCAAACTGTAACGCATGCTTTCATCCAGATCTTATCCACTGTGACTGAACCAAACAAAGCTCTTCAGTTAGGTTCCAAAATCTGGATTTTATGATTATGTCATATCAGTTATGGAAAAGTGGAATGCAGCAAAGCCACATTTCAGTGATTCTGATTAAAGTTCAGCTGTTTACAAAGAATACACAGCATTATTATAACCAGTGTAGTGCAGAGAGTAAAAAAAACTGTTACATTTCTATAATATATGTAACACGTTATAACACGTTCCCTCTAAGATGCTACAGCTGGATTATATACAATTGGAAGCTGTGTGTAAGGTATAATGTGTTGTGACCAAGTAAATGACTTGTATAAACTTGCAAATGAATGCAATAAGGCAGCCAACGAATAAAGGTAGTAAAATATAACACGAATGAGTATTAAGAGAGAGAGCAGAAGAGAGAGAGAGAGCGAGAGAGAGGAAGGAAGAGTAGAATGGAGTCAGCTTACTTGCCTAATCACGCCTTGGTCACACTTCCTCTTTTGGGTGCATTCATTTCCTGTTCTTATTGTATAGGTGTGAAAATCAGCAGGCTTAGTATATATATATATATATATATATATATATATATATATATATATATATATATATATATATATATATATATATATGGTATATACACACACACACACACGTATTTTAAATAGCCTGCACCGTGCAGTAAAAGGAGATATTCTTTATTGTACCACTGTATAGATTTATATTAATATTACATAAAAGGTTACTTATTAACAGGCTAACCAACACAAAGTTATGCACTGGCTGGTCGGATACACCCAGGTCAATCCATCGCTGGACGCACACACACACATACATATATATATATATACACACACATATACATACACACACACACACACACACACACACACACACATATATATATATATATATATATATATATATATATATATATATATATATAAAATATATTGTTATATATTGTATTACTAACATGCATTCAAAAACTACTTCTTGATGGCTGATAGCATAGACCAAAATTCTGCTCTCAGTCTTATCACAGTGCTTCTGTATCTAGAAATTTTTTTCATGTATTATTTCTTGTCATAAAAAAAGGTCTGTCAGTGACAAGGGTGCCAGTGCTGTTTTTTTTAAGCAGTCAATCTCAATGTTACAATTAATATATATATATATATATATATATATATATATATATATATATATATATAAAATATGTTAGGAAATCAACCAATTAATTATATATATATTTTCAAATTCTGACTGCATCCAGAGTTGTGTTGTGAAATTGCTGTTTTATTGCTGACTACAATACAAAGTGTGCTCTGATGTCAGGTCACCAACACATGCATATCTTCACAAAACTGATTTTCCAAGTAAAGCAGTGATTTTTTCAGTATTTACATATTTCTCATAGCAATTTGTACGTTTCTGTACCACCAGTGCACATAGCTTTAATTGCAACACCAAACTAGTGGTTCCAGCAGCAGCAGCACAGTAATTTCACAGAACCCAATGTGTTGAACGGTAAATTACTAACGAGCTTCTAGTGATGTTGAAAGTTATTCAAAACCTAAAGAAATGTTCCATCAGACTGCATTAAAGTTTTATGCAGCCCGCAAAAAGATAATTTGAATGTCTGTCTTTATAGTTGTGCACCAATACTGAAGAGAATCAACACATAATTCTGGTTGAGGGTAGGTACACCCCATCTCTTCATTTCTTTAATAGCCTACACACTAACCTTTATTCTGTTACAAAAAACTGCATGCTTTAATTGTTCGCAAACTAGCATGGGTTAAAAGATTCTCTTCAGCTCTCTCCTTCATCTCACATACGAACACACACACACACACACACACACACACACACCCTAAAACACTTGCGTCATTAGATTAATGGCACACAGGATTAAGCCTGGGAAAGTAATAATTACACAGAGGGTGTTTTGGGGACATGTTTAAGCTCCCTCTTTGTAAACCCATTTCATTATCAACAAACCACACAAGTACTTTAATACCACAACACCTTCAGGGCAGTGCAACATGCCCTGATGAACAGTGCTATCTCATATGTACAGACATAACTCATGCCTGTTTATTTATAGGTATGACTTCCAGAAAGACAGACCGACCTATGATAGACCCTTCAAGGTGAGTTTTAATCGCTTTTCTGACAGTGAAAAGAAAAACAGACAATATGTCTGAAAGGCCTCAGACTCCACTTCCCAAAGTTAGCTTGTGGTGTGTGCAGACACGTGAACATGCAAACATATATACAGATGAAAAGAAATAGAAGAGCACCAGCAGCAAGAATAAGGAGTGTGCGGGTCACGCATTCGTTGGCTTTCCAAACATGCAGCCTGCGTCACTCAAGCTGTGAGTGTTCCTGTTGCATGGATGTGTGCATTTGTGTGTGAGCAGACGAGTTAGGGGTGTGATGTTTTCCATAGCGTTGTACAGAAAGAGTCATATGCCAAAATGTGTCGTGCATTCGCAACATTTAGCAGAAAGCTCTTTGGATTTTTTTCCCTCAGTTGCTGTTCAGAAAAGACAATGATCCCAAAAAATTGTTTAGTTAACCAATCATTATTTAGTGTTGTTCACATGATTGTACGTGCATGTGAGATTGGAATGGGACTAATCAGAAGACGAAAATAACATCTTACCTGCCAAACGTGGCTAAAAGGTAGCGATTAATAATCAGAATCAGAACACTTTCTTTTTCCCCTTGGGATCAATAAAGTGTTCTGACTCTGATATTAATCGCTGCCTTTTAGTCACATTTGGCTTCTTAACGCAAAATAAAATGCAGCAATAAAATGTAAAGAAAAAAATACAACAAAGTGGCAGTGGTGACATATTTCACAAGTTAACCACATGGTATGATGATGTATTGCATGTATTTTGTATTGCACATATTAAAAAAACTGTATGCAATGCAATTTGGTATTGCACATTGAAAAAGCTTGTACATAAAGAAAGAAGTTATAGATATAGATCTTATAGGAGTTATAGATATAGATCTTTTAGAGAACAGAGAAAGAGAGATTAACAAATTAAAGGAACAGGTTTAGACTGCAGGCTACAATGCTACAGATTGCATCTATATAGAAAAGGGTAATGATAAACTGGACAAAAAGTGTAAAAACAAGAAGGTGTATATAATAAAGTGGTTAGATTAATATTCTAAAATGTAGCAGAGTGGAATATAAAGTAACTTTAAATGGAAAAAACAAGTATAGTACAGGTACCTCAAAATTCTACTTCAATATAGTATGTCAGTAAATGTACTTACTTATTCTCCACTACTGTGCTTCCTGATACACATTCAATGTTCGACATCCCAGCTATGCAGCAAAAGGGGTGAGTAAGCAACAGGCCATCCAAATGTTAATTACAAAATTAAAAAATATATACATAGATTATATAATAGATTTTTAGTATTTACCACTACTACACTGCTGTTGGAGAGAATGCAACGAATTCTAACTACAAGCACACTGAAAACTCTTAAACCCAGCAGATTTGCGACTCAAACCACAATGTCTACAAACTATTTAAGACCTATGTTTAACCTTGTCAGAGAGAAAAACACTTTTAGTAGGTAAACTGTGACTTATTAATATACTCCACATAACATTTAAAAACCTGTAAATTAATGCCTGGTCAAAAACAAATAAAGTATTTTGCATATAAAAATAAGCATACCACAGGGGTTTACCTGCGTTATACAAAGTGTAGCAAGGATCTGTTGCATTTTAATTGTCATGACCTACACAAGTCAAACATACTGATTGGAATAACAAACTTGACAAGTATAGTATTACCCTTAAAACTATTTGAAAATGTGGACACTATGTCTGAAATATTCATTCAGTCATTTATTCATTATCCTCCGCTTAATCTAGGGTCATTGGGGGGGGGGGGGGACGTTTCGGGCGCTGGGCAGATACACCCAGGGCAGGGTGCCAATGTATTGTTGGCCATGGGGCAATTTAGAGCATTCAGTTTACATTGAATCTATATTTCCACACGGACACATGGAGCACATGGAAACTCCACCCAGCACCGAGAGGCGGAAATTCTAACCACTAGGCCACCGTACTGCCCTGTCTGAAATATTAATTATAAATCATTTCCTTTTTCACAGCCTTTTGACAAATTATTTTATTATCTTTAAAGTGTGTTTGTGTGTAAGAGAGGGCTCATTTTTATACCACTATAATGGTATAATCTTTGCCAGTACTTGTTCATGTTGGACCAGTATAGCAACTTTTTTTTGAGAAGGGATATTTAGAGAACTCAAAAAGTATATTGTTAGCATGCATTCATCCATCTCATTGCCCATCCATCCACCCAATCACGGATCCATCTGATCGTTAATCATTCACCCACAGACAGCCACTTCCTTCCAGCAATCCCCATCTACTAATCTACCATCCTCTAATCCATCCATTCAAAAAGCATGCATGCAGTCCATCCACCCATACAACTACACAAATAAAACCCTCCACACATCCCTTCTATTCCGCCGATTCACATATTCAATGTACCATATACCTACCAATCCAACACAACACCCAGTAAACCAGCATGCCATCCAACACTTACAGTACCAGTCTGAACAAGTTTGGACACACTGCATTATTTTTCCATGTTATCAGATCCAATTATCGTCAAGATGGGACTTTTACAGACTGTAGTCCTTCTGTTTGTAAACTACAGTAAATTCTGCGTTATCAGACTCAATCAATCAATCAATCAATCAGAATACTTTATTGATCCCGCTGGGAAATTGCAGATGTTACAGTTGCTCAAGTTATAAAATGTACAAAGAAAAATTATATATATATATATTTAGCAGCGGGCGGCACGGTGGCTTAGTGGTTAGCACGTTTGCCTCCCAGCGCTAGGGATTCCCGGTTCGAATCCCCATCTGGGTGGAGTTTCCATGTTCTCCCCGTGTCTGCGTGGGTTTCCACCGGGTTCTCCTGTTTCCTCCCACAGTCCAAAAACATGGATCAAGTTAATCGAATTCTCAAAAATTGCCCCGTTTAGAGTGTGTCTGTGTGAGTGAGTGTGTGCCCAGCGATGGATTGGCGCCCTGTCCTGGGTCTATCTGCCCAGCGCCCGAGACGTTCTCCCCTGGATGGGCATGGGGAACCCCACCGCTTATAGAGGATAAGCGGGAGATAATGAATGAATGGAATGAATGAATATATTTAGCAGCAAGGTACTAAAGGGGAAAAAAAAAACAGATGTACGTACTACAGTCTGTAATTGTAAAACTACAAAGCACATTTAAAGGTAAGTGGAGAAAACAGACAATGGAGTAAGAAGGGTGTGTCTTTTGACTGGTACTGTATGTACATACAAAACTGAAAGAGTTTTAGTATTAACCTGTATTGTGACAATAGAGACAGTTGTGGCAGATTATAAAATCTTTTTAATAAAGGCTAAAATAAATAAACGAAAATGGTTGGAATATTAATTAAAGAAATACAGATAAATACAATTATTTTTATTTTTTTAAGAAAAATAGTCAGCAACATCAGTAGTCACAGATAAAGATAATAAATGTGTGGTGGAAATGCCCATTGTTGGAAAATGCGATGGGTCTCTGCTTATTTTTAGCTGTCACTGTGAGACGTGCACAGAACAGGTCGACTTTGTTATCAGAACATATATCCTCCAGTGTTTGCAAGATCATCTAGCAAGATTATTACATTTTTTCATGCATTACCCAAACCAATTCTGCAGTAAAGAAATTAAGCTTTAAAACCTCTACATGCTTCCTCCTGGCCACATCCTACTAGACCACAAAAGAACCTATTATAAGCATGAAAACGACACAGAAATCCACTTAGAATACCAGCCTGTAAACCTGTTAACAAACTGCTTAACACAAATTAACATCCAGACGTACCAAAACAAAATAAAATTAATCCTATTTATAATATACTAGACTCTTTTTTCAGTCTGTAGATTAAATACAACGTCAGTAATCTGAACTCTGCTCTAAAATAGAAACTATTTCAGATCAATAATTCAATACTTGTTGCATTAACAGAAAATATTAGCACATTTTCAGGTTTCTGGTTTCATTAAAGAGGATTTAATGGCATTCATGCCTTTATTTCCAGCAGAATGAACTACTGCAGTCCTATTTAATCAGGCCATTCAAAAGGCAACAATGAATTTGTTAATGAATGACATCAAAAAGATAAGTGAGCACCTACCTCACATCAACCTTCACATCTTTTTATACTGTTTCGATTAGAACAGATTATAGAGCGCTTCTACTTATTTACAATATGCCTGTTGGCCCTACTTAAATAACAAAGCCGAAGATCACTCAGATCATTAGGCACTTGCCTATGAAGTGTAGCTAGAACTACAGTAGAAGGCCCTTTTCATTATCTGCTTAATTCTCTACTAGGGTTGCGGGGGGGTGTCCCATGCCCATCCAGGGGAGAACGTTTTGGGCGCTGGACTGACATGCCCAGGACAGGCATGGGGTAGTTGTAGGCTTGTGGTTAAGGAACCAGCCTTGCAACCTAAAGGTCTCTGATTTGATTCCCAGTCCCAACAAGTGCCGTCAGGAAAGGCACCGGACCCCAATTGCTTCTCGGGCAGAAGGCTGCCTACCGCTGCTATGTGCCAATCTATCACTGGGCATACTCATCCACATACACACTATATAAAGGCAATTTAAAGTAGCCAATTCACCTTGAATCCATGTTTGTGGACTGTGTGAGGAAACAAGAGAAAACCTACATGTGCACAGGGAGAACATGGAAACTCCACCCAGGTCGGGATTCATACCTGGATCCCAAGTGCTGAGAGACAGACATGATAACCACCAAGTCACAGTGTTACCCAGAACCAGAAGTGATAAATATGGTAAATCAGCATTTTGCCATTAACTAGTGCTATCAAAATTTAGACCTGCAGTTTATTAATTCAGTCAAAAACTCAATTTTTTTTTATAACACATTTCAAATCGCAAAGTACATTGCTTTTTCTGTGGTATATTGCTTTATGATTTCTAACTCCAAGAATCTGTTTTGCTTGTCCATGATGTGTTCTGCTGATGAATGGATTATTCCATTTCCTGTCACAGGCAAATATTTTCAGTAGAGTTATTCCTCTTGTTTTCTGCTTTCCATATTGTATGAATTAACCTTCAGAGGTTGATACACTATTCCCCATTTCAGAGTATTACACTGCCAGCAGAATAACAACCAAAAATCAAGTAGGAAGTCATTTGAGATGTAGTCTGAGAGCCACAGAAGTGCAGAACATGGCAGTGTGCAGTTGATCAAGTGACATGCAAAAACAAAAATACTGATGCATACACACAGTGCACATGATAAACTGAGATTGCAGACTAAGTTGTTCTAAAACAACAGAAACACTGCGGTGATAAAATCCTATGAGAAGTTTAATCAATGTTTAATCAAGCATGTGCAAAAGTAGTTTAATCTGGTGAAAATGTACACCTTTCAATATGAAGACATACAGTTGCGCTTCAAAGCTTGTGAAAAACTTTGCATGTCCAAAAAATGTATGGGACAAAAAGTTTAACTTGATATTATATTAATTCTGAAAAATGATGATCACATGAAGAAATACAACAAATACATGTGTAAGCATGAGTTTGGGTTGTTTTGCAACACTGTTGCTGCTAGTGGTTAAATATAAAACCATGCGCATGTATAGATAGAAGGGATGAGACAATTAAAGATTTTAATGAGATGATTACAGATTTTGTCATTATATCTTTATATTAGATATAGGATAAAGCGGAAGATAATGGATGGATGGAGCTTTATATTAGTTTTGTCAATAATTTTGTACAATTATTGTCTAAAAAATACAATTATACAATTATTATAATTCGTTTGCATTAACTTTAGCAAAAATGAAAAGTACCGGAAATCACAAGAACAATGCACAGTTTCTTACATTTGTTATTTTTGATTTTTGAATCAAAATATAAACACAAATATAGGAATATAAACAAAAAAAATGAAATTGTTTTGTGAATTTATTTTTGTGTGTGAAAAAAGTTAAAGCAAATCTGTGTGCCTCTGTAAAATACATATTGGACAAGTGTGCTGCTCTTGTAACTTTGTTTTGTGTGTAACTTTGTTCCAGCGACAGGCATGTTTTTTTTTTTTTTTTTTTTTTAAAAACATCATGACGACGTTGAGGTGCTCTGACGATTATTCATTGATTCATTTTCTTCTGTTATCCATTATCTTAATGGTTTCCCATGCTCAGTGGAAAACGTTTCGGGCACTGGGCACACACCCAGGACAGGGTGCCAGTCTGTCACTGGGAACACTCACTCACACAGACACACACAGTATATGAGGGGCAAATTAGAGCATTCCATGGGATTCAAACCTACCATGCCGAGTCAGATAAATCAGATTTTTTATAAATGTTTTCTCTGCTTAGGAGAGATTGAAAACAATTCCTTGTGCCGTGCAAATGCAATTTGCCGACACACACTTCAGTCAAATTGGCATGAAAACAAATTACTAAATAAATATATTCAAAATTCAATCAAGCCAAAAGTAACATAACGTGTGAATGTGAACCTGGCAGACTAATTTTTCTTCTTTAAATTCCCAAAATTAGTCCGTATGTGTTAAAAATGGCTTTTACTTACAACAAGAACCTGAATTACCAAAAACAAAACAAAATATGTCTGAGAAAGGAAGTTACACAACACCTTTTATATTGTGTAAAAAAGTAATTGCTGCAAAGCTTGGAGCAACTTGCTTCCTGTACTTGTTTATCAGTTCTGTTTTAAAAGGGGGAGAACACGGACGCTCCACCCGGACTGGGATTCGACCTAGATCCCCGGCGCTGAGAGGCAAATGTTTTAATCACTAAGCCAGCGTGATAATTGTATTATTTTATCAATAAATCAACTACTAATTTTTCTTTCACTTTTTCAGTTGAGTCATATTCAATTCCCCTGATTATTCTCCAACCATGGTCCAAGAAAGACCACATCTAGCACACATGCAGCACCAACTTTTAGATGCAGGGCTTTGGAGACTAATGTAGCACATGAAAAAAGCACTCCAGCTTCACTCCACTCCAATGCAAGTAAATGTCACTGTCCCCATCAAGTGCCTGGCCAGAATGAATCCACTGCCTTTAGTGCTGAACATGGATCTCCAAAAAGTAATGTCTCAGGGGTTCGAGTGTTGCATGACTTGAGAGCAAAGAGTTTCTATATAGCTTCTACTGTTTCTCAATTTCACTAGGCTTTGAATCAGCAATTCGAAAGGTCCAGATGTAGAATAGCTTTTCCTTTCTTTTGTTAAGGTGTTTGTCAGACACCTACACCTAGCATAATTATTAATTTCTAAATTTTGATTTATCATTATCAGTAAATTTAAATAATGCACATCCTGATCCTTTTTTTTCATCTTTAGCATTTGGACATTTTCTAAACCGATTATTGAGAAGATAGCACGGCACTTTAAAGAGATGCTAAACTCAGATGAATTACCTGGAATAAACAAAGTGCTTCTAAAGTGCAGGTAATCTTGTGGTACATTTCCAGTTCAAAGGAAGCCTACAATTAAGCCAGTATCAGTAGAACTAAAATTATTAGACGACAAGTAACCAAAAGCATGCAACAAATGTACAATTCGTGCTAGAGTACAGGGTACATGGCATTCCAGTTTGGTTACCATGTCTGAAATGTAAATGTCGATGCAAATAGAAAAGTATCACTATTGCCTACTGGAATTAAAAACACACACACACACACACACACACACACACACCCCAACCCTTGGAAAGTCAAAGGAAGGATACTTAAATACTTGGAAGATGACATTGTAGTTAAGAAGATTCAAATGTTTAAACAATCTTGAGTTTTGTTAATGGTATTGACATATACATATATTATGGTATATACATATACATATATATACACACATCCACACACATCACTCTGGAATAGAGAAAATCTAGACTCAGACCACATGACTTTTTCCATTGCTTCAGAGTCCAATACTTATACTAGCAAATTGATGCCTTTTTTCCAAGTTAGCCTTACTGATTAGTGGTTTTCGTAAGGCTACACAGCTGTTCAGTTCCAATCCCTTGAGTTTATGCATGTGGAAATGCTCTTACTGTCACTAATAAACATAGCACTTTAAGGAGCAGCTTAAATCTCATTGTACAATGTATACTGTGTATGCGGTGTATAATGACAAAGACTTTCTGTTTCTATTCTATGCCCTTCCAGTTTTTAGTGCATTGGACAGTTCTTAACCCAGTTTAAGTCGTTTTGGCAATCTCCTTAGATGTTTTCTCTGCTTGATGCATGCTAATCGGATGTGTCTTTCGGCATGGTTGTTTAAGACATGAGAAGCAACTCATTGCACCAGTTGGAGTTAAATAACTTGTTGCCCACTGAAAGAGAATAGCCCAATAATTATCCAATAGGAGGTGTGTGTGTATATATATAACAGACTTTGACAGTTTGCCAATGAAAGTTTAACTCAATGCTGTTTGTAAAAAAAAAAAACTCATATCCAATTATTATCAAATATGTACATCTCACATTTACCACTTGCAAAAACACTTAGTAAAACACAACACACTTTTTATTTATTAAAAATGAGAATGAGTCACAATTAAGTAAATAAATAAAAAACAACAGGAGAGTGAGCAAGAGACAGACTAGGCTTGAAAGCAAAAAAAGTTTGAGAAAGGGCAAAAAGAAAAGAAAAAAAAAAAAACGCTACAGGAAAGCTTTTTTCACACAGAGCAAAAAAAGAAACTAACCAATGCCCATACCTGTCTAAATCTAACTGATGCAAAAGCCAGAGTCATTTCTACAACCATTCAACTAGGTTACACATTTATGTTAGTTTTTATTACCTTGTCCATAAAAATACACGTTATCTAGACCGAGCTATATTTACAGTGGGTTGCAAAAGTATTCATACCCCTTGAACTTTGCCATATTTTGTCACATTACAACCACAAACATAAATATATTTCACTGGAATTTAATGTGAAAGACCAACACAAAGTGGTATACAATTGTGAAGTGGAATGAAAGTTATACATGAATCAACAATTTTTTTACAAATAAAAAACTGAAAAGTGCGACGTGCAAAATTATTCAGCCCCCTTTTCCCTGAGTGCAACCAATTGC
>JAFMOD010000259.1:2341241-2402407 GCA_019802435.1 Corydoras maculifer
ATATATATATATATATATATATATATATATCACAAGAAAATCTAATATAACAAGTCAAACATGGCAAACAATTAACAATTAAGTCCAAAAGCAAAATTACAAAGTATAAAATACAATACACAAATAAATATGTATGTATATACACACACACACACACACACACGCAGTTCCAAGTATGACTAATATTGTGCTCATTCAAGGCACTGCTGTTTGAAAAAAAAAAAGTTTGGCAGACGTTGTGCACACGAACAGCATTAATCAGAAAACGACAATTTTGAAACTTGTCATGACGGCTTACATAAAAACTTCAATTCATTTTTTTATTCATTATCTCCCGCTTTATCCTCTATTATGGTCGCGGTGGGGTTCCCCATGCCCATTCAGGGGAGAACGTCTCGGGCGATGGGCAGATAGACCCAGAACAGGGCACACACTCACTCACACAGACACACTCTATATGGGGCAATTTGGAGAATTCAATTGACTTGATCCATGTTTTTGGACTGTTAGTAAATATTACTGACAGCATGACAAGGGCCATAAATATATGACCCAAGTAATAACAACACTAGCTACCCTGGTAGAAGATAAAGTGAAATATAATAAGAGGAGAATATTACTTACATATATTTTTATATTACATTTTTTGTTCTTATTTTATTTAAAAATTACAGTTGTGTCCTTATATTATGTATGTGTATTGTTATATTAGATTTTCTTGTGATGTTTGGGAGATAATAGGGTGGTACTTTATTTTATATTTATTTGTCCATTGTATATAAACTTTCTTTTAAGCTTTTGAGTTTGACTTCAAGCGAAGAATCAGATGTTGAAGCCTCTCCTCCCCTCCTTTTTTGGTAATCTACCTGTCAGTCCACCACCCTATTATGGATTTGCTCACCTACTTACCTACTGTAGTATGGATTCAAATAAGGGTCAATGTTTTTTTTTTTTTACCTTTGCAAACCAATAGTCACAAATCTATACCACGCAGACTGAGATTTTTAACTGCATTTCAGACAGGTCAACTGTATGAAACATGAACAGATAAACGTGTATTCATTGTGTTTGGTTGTTTTCCATAGTTAAACTAATATAGCTGTTTTTTGTTTTGTGATTTATGTCTTGAAAAATAAATAATGATCACTGGAAAGTGAAGAAGACAGTAAATGTTAATAGTAAAGTATCCAACCTAAATGTACAGGGTACAGTGTAGACAGAGGACCCGCCCTAAAAGTGCATGTAACGGAGACCTCGCCTCCTCTCGCTCACTCTCGTTGCAGCTGTGTGGCGCAGCGATTTCTACCCTGCCGCTTAATTCTGGTTGTATCCGAGACCCGTTAACCAGAAACTCTCTTTACAGCACCTTTTCCTACACTTTCCCCTGTTTCTGGGACATTGAACAATGCAGAGTTTTTCGGCGTGGCCTCTCCTGGCCTTGTTTTCTTTGCTGCTGGTTAGAGGTGAGTGAAGCGACGCGACGTGACCCTCTTTTGTTGGGACGCAACATGCTGACTTTACACTCGTCTTTTGGCTGCTCTGTAACAGATACGAACATGTTTACCCCACGAACATGTCTTTCCGCCTACATTTAACTATTTTTAATAAGAAATGTAAGATTTTGCGTTGTGTCTGAAACGGTAGACTGAAGTCTAAGCAACGTGCTGCAGTAAATCAGCAACTCTACACCATTACACCATATCTGTACTAATAGAAAAACAATCCCATGTGTACTACATCCCACCATGTATATCAACGCCATATAATAAATATTAGCAAATTAATAGTGCAATCTCCCTGCAAGGATATATATATATATATATATATATATATATATATATATATATATATATATATATAAATGACCCCAAGGTTCAGTGATAAAGCAGTATATCGCCATTGTTTTGAGCACACGGTGTCGTATCGTTGGGATGCTGTGTATTTGAAAACGTGGTAATTATCCAGTTCACCATTTATCCTACACTTGGATGTTTGTAATACATGCTACCCTCCCATCGCGTGTTGTGGTGCTGATCGGATGTCATGTTCATTGTAAATACTTTAGATCGATCCCTGCATTTCACCTGCGGGCTGCTGCCGAGCTCCCGTCGTTTCCATCGTTTGTTACTAATCGGTCTCACAGGGGCGTTGTCTTCAGCTCATAGTGTGCTTGTCGAAACGCGTTTTCTACTAGTTGGGTCGTTTTCTGAGGTGAAAGTATTATGGAAGCGCGTGTGTGCGGTTGCGGTGTAATTTGGGGGAGTCCGTCGCATTAAAGCTTTAATAAATTCAGTGCTGTGTTTCTGCTCGACCTCGTAACAAAGCAGAGACGCCGGTCGCGTGCCATCCAGTAGCGTGCAGGTGGGGAGAAGTGCGCATGCGTGAGTCAAGTCTACCCAGGTACGACGTGAACGCGCGTGGGTTTCGGGGACTGCGGCATTCGGAAAATACCATAGTTTTTTTTTTTGACAAACAGCAGAGGCGTCGTACGGCATGGCGTCACATTCATGTCAAATTAGCTGTCTGGCGTACGAAGAGTGCGACCTACGTGCTCTAAAATATAGAGCAAAACAACAGAGACAAACAGACAGTTACCACCTTTAAGAAATGAAAATAAGGGATGCACAAGACAACTCCTCCGGGCCATGGCCACCATGGGCCTGACTCCTATGGGGACCAGTTATCAAGAAAGCAATCAGTCCTACCTAAAGATGCTGCTCTGCTTCTTCTTCTTTTTATTTGTTTTTATGTCTATTTTTTACTATAATTTACATTACATATTATATTTATAGTTGTGTATTCTATATTACATTTTACACATCAGTATTGTATATATATATATATATATATATATATATATATATATATATATATATATATTTTTTTTTTAATTTTTTTTTTTTAATTTAATTAAGGTATTTAATATAACAGTATAAACGGATCTGTGAGCCATAATTTTATTTTTGTCCCATGTATCACATGCAATACAAATAATGATAAAATTTCCCTCAATCCTTGAAGCCTTTTGGTGTTTTACCCTCTATTATTCAGGGTTTGCCACATCGTTACATTTTTAGACTTGGCGCAGTGTTTTACGCTGAATGCCCTTGCTGACCCAACGCTCACGCTTTACCGGGCCTGGGGACGCACAGACTATAGGGACAATAGTCTGTGTGTCCCTGTGTGCCCTTCCGACACAACCCCCACCCTCTACCTGGCCTGGGGACACACAGACTATAGGCACAGTTTAGAGCAGTTGATTCGCCTTAAATCAGTGATTCTCAATTATTTTCCCCCCCGTACATGACAAAATGGTATGAAAAAGTATTTTACATGCCCAATGTAGTATCATTTGTCTATAAGTTTGTTATAAGTACACCTCTTTTATGGCATCTTCAATGTATCCTTATTAACAATAAAGAAAACAAAAAAGAAAGAAATATAGATCAACTTAGAACAAAGAATCATTTTATTAACTTGTTTTTTAGTTTGTAACAGAAACGAACGAAATCCTTATTTAAACATGAAACAGTTTTGAACTGACTGGTATTTGATACTGAAAAATGAAATAAAATAAAATCAATAAATAATAATAAATTCAAATTCATCAGCAACATTCATTCAGGAGAACAATTTATTAACACTTTAACCTACAAAACTAAAATGAATACAATTGTGATGTTTTTTATTTTTATTTATTTTTTATCAAAATGAGGAAGTCAGAACTGATGTCTCCAACGTGCCCGTTGTGCAAGCGCACAGCTTTTATGATGTAGTTTCATAAAGAGTTAAGGTCGCTAGCTCTACGCGTCACGTTTTTGAATAAAAACTCAAGCGGCTTATCAGCGTGATTGGGGTGTATTGTCTTTAAGTGACGCCTTCATTTATTTGGCTTTATGCTGTCCGCTGCCAACATTTAAAGACACAGAAGACACACCGGTTTTTCTTCGTCTCCCACCTCAGTTACAGTGAAGCCAAGCGCTACATACACTTCGACACATTTCCTCGTTTTAACTTTCGGTTGACTTTTGTTGCTCCCATTATCTTCGTATTATCTTCGTCTCTCTCCGCCTTTCTCTCCTCATCCCTGTTAAATATTTCTCCATGTTTTCTGTTGAGGGTTTGTTCAGTACACTTAATATCACTTGCTCTGTGATATCTTGTTATGCGCCCCACCAGGCACCGCACTGCCCCACTATTTGAGAAGCACTTTCTTAAATCCATGTTTTTGGACTGTGGAAGAAAACCGGAGGAAACCCACGTGGACACCGGGAGAACATAAAAACTAAAAAAACACCCAGATTGGGATTCGAAATGGGAATCCCCAGTGCTGAGAGGCAAACGTGCTATCCACTAAGCCTATCCACGTGTGTGTGCCCATCCAGGGTAGAATGTTTCAGGCGGTGGGCAGATACACCCAGAACAGGGCGCCAATCTGCCAAGCTATCACTGGGCAGCTTTATTACAAATGAAGACTTTTTTTTTGAAGAATAGTTAATTAAAACGTAAATAAGATATGTTTGTGTTGAGTGCGCAACAATACTCTTGATTTAAAAACAACTTTTAAAATTGAAGTCCATAACTAGCTGAGGTAACCTAGAGGGGAGGGCAAATTATTATATAAATTGAACAGTATTTGTTTTATGACAAATTAATAAATGTCAGGTAATCAAAACAGTTAAACCACATTAATAATTAAACTTTTGTAATGATTACTGAACACTGTATTCCTCACAAATATTAACATTTTTACATAAAGTACACAATACAATTTTACACAAAATACACGATCCAACACAATACACCACAATACAATACGAAATGATCTACAAATTGATCAAGTAGGCACTTCTAGGTTAGGGTGGGTACAGATGATCCTTGATGAGCTTGTTTGGTCACTTGTTCTCTGTAGCCTGAAAGCAACTGGGACAACATGAATATAAATATTATACTATGAGCATATTTGCCACTCAGCAGAAGAGCTAGTCTTTATGTTTAAAAGTGTCACAAAGTAATGTTCCTAAATAATACATTTATTAGGATAATAATAATTTATATTACAAATTTGAGGATAATACAGACCAATGGACCAACCTATATTATTATGTGACTAATTTATACTAATTTCCAATTTATCCACGTGGTACACAGACATACAAAGCCACAATGCTGAGTAGGTTAATCTATTATCCAGGTTTGAATAACAAAATAAAAATAGTAAACCAGCACAAGGTACTATCAGAACAGTACTGATACATGATGCTGTTGCATTAGTGCACAGGACTTTGCCCTGTTTGCAGTTGACCCAGTTTTGTTTAATGTTCAAATAGAGGATTTTGTAATGTTGTGTGTATCACACTTCTGTTGGATTTTGATTGGATATTAGTGCCCCCATTTTTGATTGGCTTAGTGCATTTATAATCCAGTGACATTTATTTATTTATTTAATGCACAGCAACATTATATCTTTAAAAATGTAAACACAAATCTTGTCAGTAATATGTAGCTGATTTGAAGATGAAGTTCTGTTTTTGCTTACCTTCTTCAAAAATATCAGATGCATACAGCTAACCATACACTTATTCTGCTCATACACATTAATTCATTATTCATGCATTGGTGTGAAAATAGCTTATGGGTTGCAGGCATTAGGTTTCTCTGTAAGATTTTGACTGGTATTTTTAAGGAGGCAACAGAAGAAACAGAGCCAATATTGGGTAAATTTGTACTTCATTTGTCTGCAGAGAATGATTTTTATTGAATTTATTATCTTTATAATTTATAGTAAATACACTTAATTACTTGTTGTGATGTAACATGTATATTGTGCAATACAAATTTGGCTGCATTAAAAAAAAAAAAAAAAAACCTTTGCTGTGGGAGAAACTAAGCCACAGAGTTTATAAACATTTTAAAAACCACGATGCTTAAACTCCTGAGGGAATATATAATAACACTTTTAAACATCTTTTAAAATTAATAATATAAATTTATTATAGATTTTTTTATTACAAATAACACATTTTGCTGTTAGATTTTAATGAAATGCAAAAAAAATAAGAAATTAAAAAATGTTTGTGTTTTGCAGTAAATCAGAATGAAACATTAAATCTCATAGTGTAATCGAATACAAAATAGCCTGATAATAGGTTAGAATGGTACAAAACGATGCTGCCATTGCCTACCATTATGCAATTAAAAAATAAAAACACATTTTTGGACTAAAGTGCTCCTTCTCTCTTAAGCCTTTGTCTAAAACCGGAATCATAAACATCTGGCGTTTTATCCATTATAATGACGCACTGTAAATAAATCCGTTCTTGTTATTTATGTGATCACAGAAGTCTTTTGTGCACTCTAAATATTGGTCTTGTGCACAGCTTGACAGTCAGTTTCACAGCTTCTTTTGTTATGGAGATTAGCTGTAATACATTTTAAAAGATTTTTAAAGGCATCCACAAATAACCTAAATCATGTTTTTATACAATCTTAACACTGGGGAAAGAAATGTAAATGTTTAATACAGCAACTTTTCAAAAGTCAATGTTTATAGGTTTAGCTTGTGTACAATTTTTAAAACTCTTTGTAAATGTAAGTAGAAAAAGATGTTAAAATATGTGTAATATATTAAATAAATGTAAAATTCTGCTCAATGTAGATATTTTAATAAATGTTAATTTATGCACAATTGGTTGCTTCTTGGTGGGGTTTGCCTTGCATAATTTTTTTCACACTATAATCATAATTCATTCATTCATTCATTATCTTCCGCTTATCCTCTATCAGGGTCGCGGTGGGGTTCCCCATGCCCATCCAGGGGAGAACGTCTCGGGCGCCGGGCAGATAGACCCAGGACAGGGCGCCAATCCATCGCTGGGCACACACTCACTCACACAGACACACTCTATAGGGGACAATTTGGAGAATTCAATTGACTTGATCCATGTTTTTGGATATTTTTACATATGTCTGTCATTGTTAGTTAATGTACTAAATTCTGTTACTTCATAATAAACCCATATAATCATAATATATATGTATTTTGTCGCATTACTAGCAGTAATGCATTTGCAACATGTCTGTTATGTTTTCATATATATTATTATTATTTTAACTTAAAAATTGACCAGCTGGAAGTTTTGGGATTTGCTTCCTGAGCAGGGCAGGGTTCTTTCTGTTTGCATTCTGTTTGCATGTTTTCCATGTGCCAAGATTTTCCATGTGCCAAGATGAGTTTGGTTATCTGTGATCGACTGGTAGCAAGCCCTATGAACTTGGAGTGTGTTTGTGTGCCACTTAGAAAAGGACAGTTAACAAGATTGGGATAAGCTGCTTTATAAAGCAGCAGATTTTTTTTCTTCATGATGTTGAACAAGGCAGATTTGAGCTCTGCATTCATTCATTATCTTCCGCTTTATCCTATATTAGGGTCGCGGGGGGGTTCCCCATGTCCATCCAGGGGAGACCGTTTCGGGCACTGGGCAGATACACCCAGGACAGGGCGCCAATCTATCGCTGGGAACACGCTCACACACAGACACGCACACAAACACACTCTAAATGGTGCAATTTGGAGAACTCAATTGACTCAGTTCCATGTTTTTTGGACTGTGGAAGGAAACTGGAGAACCCAGAGGAAACCCACGCTGACATGCGGAGAACATGTAAACTCCACCCAGAGAGGCGAACTTGCTAACCAATAAGCCACTGTGCCAGCTCTGCTGCAATGCTGGCTTATTATACACCAGATTAAAATTATTCTCAATAAACCTGATGCTGAGATTTCTGTTCAATAACAGTTTGCTTTTCTTTTGTGTTTAGATATTAAATCTAGATTTAATAAACCTAAAACAGCTAAAAAAAATGTCCTCATACTCTGTCCTATGACTTAAATCTATACTGTATAATTAGAAACATTTTTCTGTAATAATATTTTATTTCATATTTAAGTTAATATTTATTTTGTTATCTTGCTTGCTTCACCAGTATTTTCTTCAAGTAACAGAATATTTAACTGAATAATATTGTTTAATGGCGGCACGGTGGCTTAGTGGGGGGGGGGGGGGGGGGGGGGGGGGGGGGGGGGGGGGGGGGGGGGGGGGGGGGGGGGGGGGGGGGGGGGGGGGGGGGGGGGGGGGGGGGGGGGGGGGGGGGGTTTCCTCCGGGTTCTCTGGTTTCCTCCCACAGTCCAAAAACATGGATCAAGTTAATTGAATTCTCAAAATTGCCCCCTATAGAGTGTGTCTGTGTGAGTGAGTGTGTGCCCAGCGATGGATTGGCGCCCTGTCCTGGGTCTATCTGCCCAGCGCCCGAGACGTTCTCCCCTGGATGGGCATGGGGAACCCCACCGCGACCCTAATAGAGGATAAGCGGGAGATAATGAATGAATGAATATTTACCTGATTTTGATCATCTTTTGTTTTTAAGGTCTGGCACAAGATTTCGATCTGTTTGACGCTTTGGATAATGCTGATAAGGTACCAGTAACTGGTAAGTAAACATTGATATTTGAATTTAGTGGTTTTTGAAATCAAGAGAAATTATTTAAAGTAAATTAAAATAAAAAATGAAACTGTGAAAAGTCTAATATTGATTAGAGTTTTACAGTTGAAATAAAAGTAAATAAATGCAATACTCTTGATTAATACATAAAGAAATTATATGTCTGTAATAATAATAGAAACAGACTAATTTCTAATTATCTTGCCTAATTCCAATTTCACAAAAATTCCAGTATCATGAAAATGGTATTAGGAGTGTTTGACCTGTATTGATTGATCTTTAACATTTCTTTACTGTGATTATTTCCAGCAGAGGCCCCTAAACCAAACCCGAAACCCAAAGAACCAATTGGAGGAGGTGGAGCAGATCTTGGTAAAAGCTTACATCATCAGCGCAACTCCATCATTCATTTTTATAATCTACTTACTTTCTTATTATGGTAGCAGATAATCTCAGTGATCACTTGGGAAACAAATCCGAAAACAACCTGAACATGTCACCAGTCCATTGCAGACATGTATACATTTCAGATATCTTAACATGAGACAATTTAGTGCTTCCAATTCATCGTATTTACATTTTGAAACTTAAGAAAAAAGGAAGTTAAATGAAACCCATACTTACATGAGGTGAACATGCAAACTCCACACAGAAAGGGGGTTGGGGTTAACTCCAGCAACTGGTTAAGCCAGTGTACTACCCAGTGTAACACTTTGGTCTTAAAAATAAATGTAATGACTACGGTTGCGTAGTGTTTGTTTTAACAATGCCATTTTTTTTGCAGATCTTTTTGACGCAGTAACTACTAAAAAGCCTGCTGTCAAGCCTGCAGACCCGGTCAAAACCACAAGCAAGCCCAAGCCCAAACCCAACCTCAAACCCAACCCCAAGCCAGGCAAGTGAAGAAAATTGCATTTAGCCCAAACAGATTGAGTACCCTGTCATGCATGTTATCAAATAGTAAGTGTAGAGATAAACAAATATCTGTTTACAAAGATGTCAGCACATTTTTACTATGTTAATGGGTCTCATATTGCAGTAAGCACATGCATAAGGTTTTAAATGTTTAAACTTTTTAAAATTGTTACTTTATCTACAATATGGTTGTTTAAATAAATAATGTGTAATTAGCAATTCGTATCAATGCATTACCTGCATTTATTATGGTGTGTGCATCACATAAACAGTGCTGTATTGGAAAAGGTGTATGAATGAACATTAATCCTTTTTGAACATACTAATGTATACGTGTTTTATCTAATTCTCTTAATAAAAAAAAATAATATATGCTTAATGCCTCCAAATGGATATAATGTGTCATTTTTACCCCTGTAAAGTATAAACAGTATAATAATGTAAAACTCTTCACTAGCGTTATTTTTTTAAATGTTTTTTTTTGCCTTCATTTATAAAGCATGCTTCAAATGCTTTTGACTTAACTAACCTATTAGCCTTTACTAACAGAGGACAGCTTTGCTGATTTCTTTGGGCCCACTGTGCGGCCTGCTTTGTTGCCCCGCACGACTTCCAGACCCCTTCGAACCTCTGCCCCACCTCGCAAGGCTGGTGTGTATTGGGTTTCAGTGGAGCCACTCAAATGTGTGACAGTGGTGGTTTCCTTGTAAGAAAATGCTTTGTCATAGTATGCAACCTGAAGCTGGGCAGTATGGCAAAAAATTATAACTTACCCTGAAATGTAACAGCAGTGTTTTACCAGAGCTTCCATATAAAAATGATCAACACAGTAAAAATACAATCTGTGAGTGCTATAAGGCTCTTTTACATTGTATATTTACACCTGGGTTCAAGTGTGTATCCCCAATAAGCTTGGACATAATGACTTACAATGACAATAATTTGCCAGATCCAAAATACAGATGTTATTATACGAGGGTTGAAACTTAAATAGTGCCAACAATTTATTCACAACCTATACAAGAGAGTTATATGTTTGCACCTGTTACTGTCCTTCAAAGTAGTCACCAGCGTTGTGTAGAACCCATTGCCAGCGATGCAACGAAGTGGTTCCTTCATCTTCGGAATCAAATCAAAGTCACAAGGACTTCCAAGTCCGGGGAGTATGGTGGATGGTACAGTACTTCCCAGTACTTCGTGGCATTCGCTTCAGAACTGTTACAGAGATTCGACAGGCAGTAGACCGCTCCATTTGCACCATCAACAGAACAGGCTCTGCTAGTGGTATACTACACCTTCCACCTCACTGGCAACGGGTTCTACACAACGCTGGTGACTACTTTGAAGGACAGCAACAGGTGCAAACACGTAACTCTTTTGTATCGGTTGTGAATAAATAGTTGCCACTATTTAAGTTCCAACCCTCGTAATATCTGTTGTTTCATGATGATGTGTGGTGCCACAGACGCATGGACATTTTAAACAAATTTCAATATCGTTGTGCTTATGCTTATGTGTTGCGACTAAGACCCTCACCTGAGCCTCCAGTTATCTTTACTCTGCACAGATACACAGTTAACACGGACAAGAGACAGGAGAGATCAGATGTATCCATATGAGCAAAGCTTTAACAGTGTTTTATTGTTGATGTGCTGTTATTTGCAATTTTGGCCCTTGTGAGTGTGATATAATCTCTACCTGGAAATAAAACTTTTGCCATATTGTCTTTCCTTCATGTTACATACCTGATACTGTTCTTTTGTTTATTGCATTAAGCATGCAGCCACGGCACATAAACATTTTTTCTCCCCCCAAATGGTCTGTCACTGCATCCCCAAGTGGTCTTTTTGTCTACAAATCTGAAAGCACTTATTGCCATTATTACATATTTTTTATTGCCATCATTTTTTTTACTTCTTTGTTCATATTGTTTCTGTCTATTACCTAATTTACAAAAGCACTAAAATTAAGTAAAGATCTGTCTCTGTACATGTGAATAAATTTATGTTTCAAACTTCTGGTGGACTGGCTACATGTCCAGGTAGTTTCCCTGTCTTGCTATAAGGCAGCAGTGCTTTCCACCTTGACACTACTGGTACTGTTCATAAGTTAAATTAAAATGTTTATGCTGATCCACAGCTCTCATAAATATTAACAAACATAAAATGATATTTTTTTATTTACTTACTAGATTCTGACTTTGATCTTGCTGATGCATTGGATCCCAGCAATGACATCAAAGGTAGGAGCCCAACTTCTATCTAACATTTTGGTATTTTGCCAGTATCCATCACTAATCTTCACTCGTGTTCTGATTAACTGTCTCTGGAGATGAACAAAAACAGTATTAAAGCTCGTGTAAATGCATCAAAGGTTATGGTAAACTTGTACTGAGCTAATGTGGTTCTAATGAGGACACATTTCAAAAGCATATCAAAATATATACTGTGTGAATACTCACTTTAATTTAGTTTATTCTCAAATGCATACATCAAACTGATTTTTAAGATCTTTATTTTCTTCTTTATAGTATTGTACTTTTTGTATATTATTTTGTAGTAGTCTATAGTATGTACTGTGTATACTGTGTATACTGTGTGTGTATATATATATATATATATATATATATATATATATATATATATATATATATATATGTATGTATATATATATATATATGTATAGATGTGTGTATGTATGTATCTATCCACCCATCCATTATCTTGCGCTTTATTTTCTATTAGGGCCGCGGGAAGGTTTCCCATGCCCATCAAGGGGAGAACGTTTCGAGCGCTGGGCAGATACACCCAGGACAGGGTGCCAATCTATCATTGGGCACACAATCACTCACACTCACAGCACACACACAAACACACTCTATATGGGATAATTTGGAGAATTCAATCACCTTGATCGCGGCAAGGTGGCTTAGTGGAGCACATTCGCCTCTCAGCACTAGGGATTCCCGGTTTGAATCCCCATCTGGGTGGAGTTTCCATGTTCTCACCGTCTCCGCATGTGTTTCCTCCGGGTTCTCCGGTTTCCTCCCATAGTCCAAAAACATGGATCAAGTCAATTGAGTTCTCCAAATTGCCCTCTATAGAGTGTGTTTGTGTGCATGTCTGTGTGTGTGAGTGTATGCCCAGCGATAGATTGGCGCCCTGGCCTTGGTGTACCTGATCATTAACACTAATGATTTGACATTAAATCTTAATTAACTAGTTTTTTAACAAAAGGTTTTTTTTTTTTTCCTGCAGTTCAATGTTTTACAAATAGTTATGTGATTTAGTGAGAAACACCACGGCATCTTAAACTTTCTGTTAAATAAAAGTTGTCAAGGAGGGAACAGCAAACTTGATGTCAGAGGCAGTAATTCTGGTAAGGAACATAGATAAGTCTGTTTATGGGAACTACTGCCTGGTATGGGATACATCTATATTCAAATGCTTTTTCTTACTGTCTGCTTCAAACTTAACATTTTAAATGAGCTTCCTCTGTACTAAACTGAAATCTACTTTCACCACCAAGTCTCTAATGATGGTCTCTGATTACTCTACACTTATCTCACATTCCATGCCTGGATTGTTTCATGATAAGATTTTAACCACATATATTGATACGAAATGACCAAGCACGTTTGCATTTATACTTTATTTTATGTTTTTTGTTTTTTATTTTTTATTTTTTGTCTTTTTATATTTTTTTTACATTTTTAAAAAAATATTCCAATCAATACTATTGGATCATTATGTTAGTAAACAAATTAATGCAGCAAGGATTTGTTGGACTTGCTGTAGCTGCAAATAATGCAGGGTTAGCCTTGTGTCTTTAATGAATAGCCAACAGAGGATGCTGTGTATGTGCATTTCCAGGGCTTTCTAAATAATTAGATATGGCCTTTTGTGCTTGTGTAGCTATTAGGCCAGATACTTTTAAAGACTTAAAAGTGCAGTAAGCCTGATTTTGAGATTAAATGCAGTATCAGATTACTACACTACTCTAGCGTCCAAAATTTGTTTGTGAATGTGGTATCCTGCATTTTTGTGACTGATTTGACCCCTAAAAGGGAACAATTTTGACAGACTGTTTTTTTTTTTTTAATGATTGGATGTTTTTGAATATATATACATTTTTTTAGACATTTGGAAAATGATGTAAATGTATTTACATCATTTTCCAAATGTCTAAATTTTGTCATTGACCTGTAAAGTGGTGATATTTAAGTGATATTTTTGGATGTACATATTCTGTATTGGAAAATTCTAGAAGCCATGTGCTTCTCTTACCTATCTCATATTCTATTTTTTGACTACACTACATATAGCGATGCACAAGAATCAATGCAACATTTCAGCTGAAACCGAACAGTTTTCTTATATCATAATTATGCATTAAATATCAATATAAAATTATTGATAGGTTGCTGTTTTATTGAGCAAAAAGGAGGCAAAATGTGACAGATATGGCTTTCCATAATAAGCAATAACCAAATAAATGAAGTGACAAATGCTTTTTAAATTTTCTAAAAATCTGCCTTTGGCACCTCGCTGTAATTCAGTGTACTTAAGTTTAAAAGATTAAATCTAAATAAAAGAAATAACACAATAAATTAAAAATGTTTCTTGCATCACTGAATATGTAGCTTGGTACAAGTAATTTGGGATTTTTAATTATTTAGTCTAAACAGCAAAAAAGAAAAAAAAAAAGCAATTTTAAATTTATTTTCATTTCTCAGATATTTGGTGCGTCCATAACTTCATGGGAATTGGGATTTTATTCCTTCTCATATTTGTTCTTTTCACTATTGACTCCTTATTTGCCTTCTTGTACCAGACACTGTTGCTTCTTTAAAAATGTACTGGTATATGTTGTACCACAGTATTATAAACCATTTTTTCTTATTTTAAAGGTGGTGGTAGCTTCACAGATGATGATCTCTTTGACGTGGGAAAAGATGAAAGCTATAAGCCTGACAAGGGAAAAGGTAATTTCTTTATATTTATACAAAAATATAAAAGTTAGTTTTCTGAATTTTGAAATATTTTAAAATTCTTAGTAATTTTCTTAATAATTTTTAATAAGTGTTTTTCCTCAAAGGAGGAAAGAACTGAACACAAAGCATAAGTAAATGGGATTTTTAGGAAGTTCTAAATTCGTTGCTGAAATAGAAATATTATATGCTCTAGTTTATTAGTAAAATGCATTTCATGAAGTTGTATGTTGACTTTATATAAACATTTATAGAAACAAATATTGGATGGTGAATAAATTATAAAATGTTAAATTGCTTTTATATAAGTTAATGCATGTGCATGCCTATGTGTGTGTTTTGCTTAAAAATAAACTTGTGTCCTATTTAGTTTAAATCCCTTCTCCCTATGCCATGTGTGAAATATTATATGCAAAAAAACATTTGTAGCATTGTTCTGAAATTTTTTACCATGTGATAATATGATTTGATGTTTTATATTTTACTTAATAAAGGTAAAGCTGTCTAAAATAGCTCTGTTAAATGTCCTTTATTAAGGTGGAAAAGGTGGATCCAGCAGCAGTACAATTGGCACTGCTGATGATGATAATCATGGTAAGGAATATATAATAATTATAAATGCAACAAAATTGATTTTTGAGCTGCATTTCCTAACAACTGCTTCAAACCATTTACCATTAGATACCATGGCAGAGACTGGCACTATAGCTGGCATTGTAAGTGCTGTTGCCATGACACTGGTTGGTGCAATTACTAGCTATATTTCCTACCAGAAGAAAAAGTTTTGCTTCAGCATACAGCGTAAGAACAAGCAGCTAATTATTCCGATCATGTAGAATTTTAGGTTTGCAGCCAGTGTACATTGTTGTCATATTTTTGTGTTCAGAGAGTCTGAATGCGGATATGGTTAAGGCAGAGAATCCAGAAGCTGTTGTGGCCCAAGAACCACAAGGTGCGTTTCAATTTTTTTTCTTTCCATCAGCAAGCTTAGTTGTGTATGCATGGATGTATGTGTGTGTGTGTATATATATATATATATATATATATATATATATATATATATATATATATATATATATATATATATATATATATATATATATATATACACTCACGGGCCACTTTATTAGGTACACCATTCTAGTAACGGGTTGGACCCCCTTTTGCCTTCCGAACTGCCTCAATTCTTCGTGGCATAGATTCAACAAGGTGCCTGGGGGGGGGGGGGGGGGGGGGGGGGGGGGGGGGGGGGGGGGGGGGGGGGGGGGGGGGGGGGGGGGGGGGGGGGGGGGGGGGGGGGGGGGGGGGGGGGGGGGGTCATAAAGGGATGGACATGGTCAGCAACAATACTCCGGTAGGCTGTGGCGTTGCAACGATGCTCAATTGGTACCAAGGGGCCCAAAGAGTGCCAAGAAAATATTCCCCACACCATGACACCACCACCACCAGCCTGAACCGTTGATACAAGGCAGGATGGATCCATGCTTTCATGTTGTTGACGCCAAATTCTGACCCTACCATCCAAATGTCGCAGCAGAAATCGAGACTCATCAGACAAGGCAACGTTTTTCCAATCTTCTATTGTCCAATTTTGATGAGCTTGTGCAAGTTGTAGCCTCAGTTTCCTGTTCTTAGCTGAAAGGAGTGGCACCCGGTGTGGTCTTCTGCTGCTGTAGCCCATCTGCCTCAAAGTTCGACGTACTGTGCGTTCAGAGATGCTCTTCTGCCTACCTTGGTTGTAACGGGTGGCTATTTGAGTCACTGTTGCCTTTCTATCAGCTCGAACCAGTCTGGCCATTCTCCTCTGACCTCTGGCATGAACAAGGCATTTCCGCCCACAGAACTGCCGCTCACTGGATGTTTTTTCTTTTTCGGACCATTCTCTGTAAACCCTAGAGATGGTTGTGCGTGAAAATCCCAGTAGATCAGCAGTTTCTGAAATACTCAGACCAGCCCTTCTGGCACCAACAACCATGCTACGTTCAAAGGCACTCAAATCACCTTTCCTCCCCATACTGATGCTCGGTTTGAACTGCAGGAGATTGTCTTGACCATGTCTACATGCCTAAATGCACTGAGTTGCCGCCATGTGATTGGCTGATTAGAAATTAAGTGTTAGGTGTACCTAATAAAGTGGCCAGTGTGTATATATATATATATATATATATATATATATATATATATATATATATATATATATATATATATATATATATGCGGCACAGTGGCTTAGTGGTTAGCACGTTTGCCTCTCAGCGCTAGGGATTCCCGGTTCGAATCCCCATCTGGGTGGAGTTTCCATGTTCTCACCGTATCAGCGTGGGTTTCCTCCGGGTTCTCCGGTTTCCTCCCACAGTCCAAAAACATGGATCAAGTCAATTGAATTCTCCAAATTGCCCTGTAGAGTGTGTCTGTGTGAGTGAGTGTGTGCCCAGTGATGGATTGGCGCCCTGTCCTGGGTCTATCTGGCCAGCGCCCGAGACGTTCTCCCCTGGGTGGGCATGGGGAACCCCACCGCGACCATAATAGAGGATAAAGCGGGAGATAATGAATGAAATGAATATATATATATATATAGGAAAATGAGTCCTACGCAGCTTAAGTGGATCTAGTCACTTATTGGAGGTTTTTTTTTATTATGTCCTCTGATTTATCACATTTCAAAAGCCACTGATGAAGTTTGCTAGACCATAGTGCATACAGAATTCTATGAAAAACAACAACTTGTCCTTGTTTTTTTCGTGTGTGCTCATTAGTATTATTACTGTGTTTTGTAAAAACTGCTTTCAAATAAATGGACTATAAGCAGTCACATATTTCCATTACTGTAGTTTAATTTGTTCCTGTACACTAGATTTGTGGACCACTACACAAACACGTCGTCTCTTTGCACTTTTTGCATTTTCTCAGCACCTCAAATAGATTTTTACAAATCCTATAAGCTTTTTATTTTGTGACCTAAATTCACATTTCATGATTACAGTGCATTTTCGTGCTGTACTCGTACTATAAATACTTAATAAATAAATAAATAAATACTTAATACCACATTAATGGTAATGAGGTTCACAGGATGCTAGAGTAAGATTCATTCATTATCTTCTTCATATCCTATATTAGGGTTGCGGCAGGGTTGCTCATGGCCATCCGGGGAAGAACGTTTGGGCGCTGGGCAAATGCACGCAGGACAGTGTCCTGGGAACAGACAGACACCCAATATAGGGGAAATTTAGAGCATCCGATTCACCTTGAATCCATGTTTTTGTACTGTGGGAGGAAACCAGAGAACACAAAAGAAACCCACATTAACTAGCATTATAAAACGGGTAGCTCCCGTCCTTAAATCTGATTGGCTGAGTCGCTTGTCCAGCTGTGACATTATTGACAAATACACACACCTCTGACCGCTTGAGATTTGTATTAATGTGATGTTTTTATAAACAGCAGTCAGAGTTCAGTTCAATGAACGGGCTAGATCACGTCACGGAAGACTAGTTTATTAATGTTAATGCCTTTAATAAACACATGTATGAATCAAACCCTTGTTTTTTTTTCAATAGTGTGTTTGTAACAATTTTATAAAAGCAGTAAAACACTCGAGGTTATGCATTATTTCTCCGCTGCCTCTTTCCTGCGACTTATACATAATAATTCACGCCCTATTATGCCTTATTGCTTTATTCTATGTATATTTAAGGAGCTTTGGCAGAAATTTAAACTGTTGATGCTAAATAGATTTAAAATACTGCTGGTATAATGTGCCTCCATTATCTCCTTCCAGTTCAGCAAACTCTTCTCCAGCCCCCGAATGCTGAGCCGCCTGCGGACGACAACATAGTGTAAAACCTTTAATCAGAAGATTCCGCTAATTCAACTTGTGGGGGAAAAATATTCTTTAATAATCAGTTTAAACCTTCAACTTGGTGAATACCACGTTATTTAACCATTTGCCATTATCATCATTACCACCTTTATTATGACTGTTTACAATAATATACCTGTGAAGTTAAATTAATCTTGAGAAAAGTGTCTTTCAAACGTGTAATTGCTTTCCTAATGAGAGGACACGCATTTATACATGAGAGAAGATCAATGTATCTCTTGTGTGAAGGCATCACTGTTGAACTAGTGAATATTAATCCATAGTGAAGTGACTGAATTCATTAATACACTAACCATCATGCATATTAATTAGTTTGGCGGTATTTCCGCGCATCTGTCCAACAGCGAGGTGCAGCTCTGTTCTGGTGGTTTTCCTGCTCGTCCTCTCCTTTTAGGCAGAATGATGATACAGGACCAGATGAGCTTTCTCTCATTTAAAAGCAGCAATTCAAACAAGCTGTCTTTTACATCCTTCCTTTTCACAGTGGAAGAACATTTTTATGTAATTTGTACATATTTGCTTAGTTGTTTCAGATCAGTGTGAAATGATAGGTGTATATAGTGGGGTGTTTTTGTGACTTGGCAATTTTAGACAAGAGAACAGAAAAAGTCCCAGCTGTTTACATGAACCGTTGTTTTTAAATGAACAGCTGAAACTAGGTACATGTTGGGGGTGATATGTGATTGTAGTGAGAAGACTTGAATCTTTGCTAACTTGCTATGTTTTATACAGTCACACTCATGACATGAAAAGACTACAGATCAACATCATGGCCAGGTTTTCATTAATCAATTTTACTGATCTATTCTCTCAGTTAAGATTAAGATTGGTCACTGTACTGTTTTGTTAAATACATTGAATTGAACCAACATAGCGGCCTTTAAATGTTTGATTAGAAAATTGTTTAAAAAAAAATTTCAACCACCCTTTCATCAATAGGGATACAGACAACTGAAATACACTAATACGCTGTGTGTGTGTATGTATATATATACAAACATATGTGTGTGTGAGAGATACACACATATATTCAATGGTTCAAGGCTGGTTATTTTACCACATAATACATACATACACACTACATGCATGTGTGCATATATATATATATATATATATATATATATATATATATATATATGTGTGTGTGTGTATTTAAAATTTCAGTTGTATGTATCTATGCTGATGAATGAGAAGCTGTTAAAAAAAATTTATAAAAATAATTTAAAAAATAAAAATGGATACTCATTTCCTATATAAAATAATGACTGAGTACATGGGACACGTTTGATTAACGTCTAGCCTTTTTAATTATTTTTTTAAATTGTATCTGATCTTACAGGGTGTCCACAAATTAAATTGCATTAAATTGCAAAAGAGAAAGTTCAGTTCATGAACAAAAGATTCATTTTAATCAATTCAGTACTTTTCATGTGATGAGCGACTCTTGAGTTTTGCTTGTGTGACTCTCTACGTCAGTTGTAGCTCATATCCAGAGGTGCAGTTGAATTTACAGAAGTGAGAATAGATGTATTAACTCATTTTAATACATGAGCTGTGTAGAAACGCCGTGTTTGAACATGTTAGCGTACATTCTAGAACATGTGGACCTTTCCGGACGGTTTTCCACGTATTGTGCTTGTAAGATGTGTTTGTGTGTGCTCTCGTTTCTACTGCAATAGTTTTCAGTGTATTTTTATACACACTTTGCTATTTATGTGGGTGATTTTGCACCCCCTGCTCTTACAGACGTGTCGTCTTAATAATAGTCGCGTGTTTCTGATCCTTTTTGAAGTGGTTTCTCCCGTCAGTTTTGCTGTTGCCTTGAAGAAACATGGCTGTGTTCCAATCGGCCTTTTGGGTCACTTCCTTTCTTTAGTCATTTGAGAATCCTTTTTAAAGATTTCAGTTTAAAGGGTTTTGTGTGTGGGCCAAAGTAGTTCATTCATCAAAATTGTACCATACCACCTGCTTTGACACCAAGATCAACCACCTAAATACCCTTCAGCATTTCTGTATGATGTGAATCAAAAAAATCTTGACGACTCCTCAAAGTGTGAAGTGAATACGTTTAAGGGCTGCTTTGTTGCAATTATTGGGATTTTAGGAAGGAAGTCTTGAATTGGGAACGCAGTCATGTTTTTCGCATGGGACCCCCAGCTTTTTCCTCCCGTCACCTTCGCGTCGCACTCGAATCTGATGCACCTTCGCTAGCTTCTTGGCCACTTCTTCCCGGTGCTCGTCTTAGGCCTTACTCTTTGCACAGGGCTGTGAAGCAGCAGCAGCAGCATCTCCACCATGAGGAGCGGGGTGCTGACTGTATCCGTATGATCTGCCTCCTCAGAATGTATAAGACCCAACTTCTGTTAAGAGTCGGTTGGGTCTCACAGAACAACAATCAGCGTATTAGGTAGATTGGATTTGTACTGAATTTTTTCGTGGTACTATAGCAAAAGTACGATATGTACTGCTGCATTTTCAATGTGGGCCGCTACACCAAACATCGATGGATCTTTTATTTGATGGATAAAAAGCTGAGAATAAGATAGAGATCAAAATACTGCCTTGGAAGATAGAAGTCTGATTTATCTAATGAACCTGTTGAGTTGGAAGATCAAAACGCATGATGTTTACATACCGAACTGAGCGGATTCATCATTCAGCATCCACACTAACTACAGAATATTGTGTGTTGCTATGGTAATCATGGTTGAATGACCACACTGTGGCTGCAGTTCTCGGCTATATTTGGCAAAAAATAAATGCAGAAGACCAAAGATTAAAGGACGACAGTTGGGTTTGTTGTTTGGCTTAAATCTTTGAGACTGTTAAATATGTAGCAATGTTTCTGATTTACATTTTCCTTTGTACTTGATGAACCAATAGAATGGCTCTGCTTCAAATTGTGTTTTGAAATAATTGGACTGTGAAAGCCTGATTCCTCACTGTGTCACTATCGGCGCCACACTAGCTAGTTTTCGTTCTCCGAGGCCGATCTGAAGGTGAGATTCGGTTTCAGAGAAAGTCTGGGATCTCAGAGGTCTTTTCGCTTAGGAACTGCAATACTCTTTAACAAGGGATGAAAACACTGCTGCATGCTCATGTTTAGCTCTAGCTACAGATTTTTTCTCGCATCATGGATTTATGAAGTTTGGATGGGTTTCTATGAAGGATGTTGTAGTGTATTAAGAAAAACGCACTGCCGGTAAAATGAAATCAATCAAGCAGTAGATAACGCCACGCACTGACAGCATTACATCAGGAGAAAAGACGATATTGGGATGGCGCTGCTGCGGCGGCCAAATCTAATACTGAAGTCATGTTGCCTTGTTTGAACTTTTCTTGCTCTCACCAGTGCCTGTTCACCTGCGCACTGAATCGTAGCCATCGCCGCCGTCGTGTTAAAGCAAGCGCTTAGTTCAGATCTGACAATCTTCTATCCTCACGTTGTCGGTTTTCTACTGTATTTAACACAATGATATGTTCGTTCGGTCATCTCACTGGCAATGTCTGCTAGAAAAAAGATTAACACAAAACAAATAAACAAGACTGAAAAGTAACACCTTATCTGGGTTTTATTTATTTTTTTCTACTGGAATGTCAGAAGCATCTTCATACTTACAGCTACTGTTTAAAGGAAAATAAAAAAGCAAGACGGTGAACAGGAAATACAAACGTGCAAAATCCAGACACAAATGAAGCGCAAGACGGTAGATCCATAAAGACACTGGGTTGGAGATTTAAATATTTAAATCTCAGCCAGAACTTCAAAGGTCCTTCGGATTTTAGATTGACCTACATTTCCGTGGATCTGTTCCCCTGATTTACTCCACTGCTACACTTGTATCCTCAAATCCCCCATCACCCCCATGCTGCCTAAAATCCACCGAGGGTTCAAGTAAGTGCATTATAACAGGGTTAAAAGGATGTTCTGGAGAAATAGGACAAAAACAAACTCCATAAACATGAACATTTGAAAGGCTTATTTATGCTTAATATTCCTTTTTAAGTTATGAGCGTCATATAGCTGTACACGATAATATAAAAAAATGTAATATGCAGAATGTTATATGGGTCAGCACTTTCAATCATTAAATACATTACAGTGCATTTGCATTTAAAGTAAAAGTATAATACAGTTTTGTTATATTGCTTAAATTAAGAGTATTAAGACTACATTTCTCCGTTTCCAACAACTGCCATTCTCGGAACAGATTTATACATGTGACCTATTAATAAAAATAAAACTGGGTGAAATCGAAACAAAAAAAAATCCAATTGACCTGATCCAATTAACCACCACAGCTATCTGGCTTTGTCTTATCTGCTGATTCAGTGATGATCTGATCTGCATTATACACAATGAAATTGTACCAGGGCAGCTGATGATGATGATGATAATGGAGGCAGTATGTGTTTTTAATTAACATTACGTGATCTTTATCACTCTGCCAAACACGGATGTTCATTTTAAAATGTGTTATATGTTGATAAATGATCAGTTTAGCGTTAAAAACGGCATAGCCACAATCTAGACATCTCTGAGGAATTAAAAATATACAGTATCAGTCAAAAGTTTGGACACGCTCCATTTATTGTCCATGTTCTCAGTTCCACTAACTTAAGATGGACTTTGTAGTTCTAGAATTCCAGACTGTAGTCAATCTGTAAACTACAGTACATACTGTGGTATTCCCCTTTACATCGTTCTCTAATGGTTAGAACCCCAATAGTACCACAGAGCAGGTATAATTTGGTTGGTGCATTATTCCTATCCCAGCAGTGTCACTGAGGTGTTTAAATAAAAGTACAGCAGCACTGCTCACTAAAACCACCTCACCGCATTAGTGTCACTGCAGAACTGACAATAAAAAACCCACCACCCAAATTACACCCATTATGTGATGTCCTAACCAACAGAGAACCAACAGGGGACTAACAAAACAAACAAACAGATGGACTACAGTCTGTAATTGTAACCATCTACATGGTTAGTGGAAAAAATAGACAATGGAGCAAAACAGGTGTTTCCAAACTTTTACCTGGTACTGCACATACACTGTAAACAAAGACTGGGCTGTTCTATAAATTCCAAAGATGCATAAGATCAACAAAATAGTTAACATTCATGATTTATTCATGAAAATGCACACCCTCCAGTGCCTTATTACTTTAATAGCAGGAGAATATTAAACTAAAAGCTCCACTCACCTTTACCATTCGTTACAAGTGTCTATGGCTGAGCATATACACTTTAATTCTCTTAAATAATTTGAAAATCAGAACCTGTAAGTGATGTATAGTGCTGTACTATAATAAACTTAAACTTGTACTTAAAAAAAGTTTCAGTGTGATGACATAACAGACTTCTACTAAAAATAACTTAATAAAATATACAAACAGTGGATTTATTCACATAAAACAAAGATTTGTAACCTAAACACACACACAAATACGTTAAAACGGGAAGATTAAAGCTGTATTGACATTAAACGTGGAATGTCGCTTTGCTCTGCATTTCTTGTGCCAGTTTCTGCTCATACCTGAAGATTGCTGGGTTGCCAGTGCAATAATTATTGAGCATACTGTATATAAAACACCTCACACGAGTCGCCACCTTTCTGTTATCAGTAAGTCTCCATTCTGGCTGCACATTAATCTTACTTTAATTAAAAGTTCTGACGACTATTTTTCTTGCCAATGCGCATTCTGCAAATTTCATAGTTATCGGGGATGTGCACCATGCGGGAAAGTCACTGTGTTTGCTAAGTACGCAGCTCACAGGATTGGCACAAAAAAGTGATACACGAGGCTTCAAAAAAAGAAGGATATGTACGTTATAGATATTAAATATTAAGAAATTATGCTTATGTTAATTATTTCCGGATACAGTTATTATTCACAGTATATAAAACGGCATATGACACTTGATTCTTAAAGAAGATCATAAATCAGTAGGGGAAGTTATAAATATTTAAATTCCCTATTTCAGTTGACACACTGACAGTGTACAATTAAACGGCTGTATGAAGAGGAGTACCGCCGTACGAGGAGGAAGAAACATGCTCTGAGGAAGAGGAGATGGAGCGTGATGAAGCAGCCTCCCTCTGTAGCTCCTCTGCTTTCTTCTGTAACTCGGCCCGTAAAAACAGTAACTCCTTTAGATTCTGATGCACCGGCATCTGTGTACACAATGTTTTAAATTAGTTCTTAAAACTTTGCATTTCTGAATTTAAAGAGCATTTCTACTCTTAACTGAATTGAAGTACAAATTCAAACCAAAGGTGCTAAAAATACTTATTTCTTTCAATAATAACAATTTTTTTTAGTACAATAATACTTCTTAGTGCACTAACCAAAAGACATAAGCGGTTTAATGAGAAAACAGATGGTGTTAATAATTAGCACATCTTTAAGTCTTTAATAATATATCCAGGTCTAAATTAAAACCTCCACAGAGGATTACATAGCATTCTTCCTCATTCGTATCAATGTGTGATATACAATACATTATTTTCCTGATGTTTTTTTTTTAAATAAACTGCATTCTGTAATTTTGCCACTAGACGGCAGATATTTCATCATTAGCGAAACCGCCAAACTACAAATCTTCATTTTGCCAAAAAAGAACTTATAAGCACCTGTGGTCTCATGCGTGGATTCCAGCGCACATAGTAGCCCACCCAGAGCTCCAAATGCCGCAGACTTGCCAGGGGAAACAGCACATGGTTTTCATAACTGACAAAAAATGGGTTGGTAAAGTCTTCCTGCTGACTGTTGATATACGACCACAGAGATACCGTCTTACTAAGGACCTCCTGAAATAAAACAACAGGTAGGGAGTGAGGAGTAGCATTCAAGACTGGCTGGTAAATTATGTAATAAAATAAAATTGAAAAAAAAAAAAAAATCACATTGTGGAGAAAAAGTTAAACATACCTTTTCCATCCTCTCTTTTTCGCTGTTATAGAGAAAGGTACCAAAAAGACAGCTGTACAGGTGATCCAGAATAGTGATGAGGAAGAGTTCATTAAATTCAAATGCGGACGGAAACTGAAAAGAAAATCATTAAGTTTTAGAAATCATTAAAGATTAGAAAGTCCTTATGAATTTCCATTTCCAGTTTTTTATTTTGTCAGTTAAATGAAGTTTTAAGAGACTTTATTGCATATTATGATATGGGTAGTTCCAGTTTTTTTTTGACAATAATGCACACCTCTGAGCGCTTCACATTCATATAAATGTGAGAAACGTACTTATGTGGCGAAACATTATTTTAAATCAAGTACATAAATGGAAATACAGAATAAAATAAACAGCGAGTTGTTTCCCGAATGAGCACAAATCCACTTAGCGATTCTGCTTAGCGATTTTGCTGTTTAACAATGTTCACTTTAAAAACCGGAGTGGATCACGGCTTGAAAAACCAGTTCATAAATAACTTTAAAAATTCTATTTTTAAATGAACACAATAATGAATCAAACCTGTTTTTTATTGTATTTTATGCCCACTTGCTGTGTGCTTTAGAAGACAAATCGATCCTATTGCTCGATGACGCAAAATTTCCAGCTATGTGTATGCGTAACTGACAAAATCAACAAATGTAATATTGGCATGTTACCTGTCTCATTATCTGCCACACACAGTCAATAAACTGCACAAATAGAGGTGAGCGTTCAGAGTTGGCATGATTCTCATCTCCATGACCGACACGCTGCAAAAAGAGATGAGTGCAGAAGCAGGATTTAATATGCATACATTATCATTCAGCATCGAACATGTATGCTGTGGGTACACACTGAGGCAAACTTGTGTCCAAAGCTAATCCATTCCTTCTCAAGCAATATCTGGAAACCTCTGAGTGTGCGGTAATGGGAGTCCAGCATCAGCATGGCTAGAGATGTCAACTGAGTTGTTCGGTCCCAGCCATCACTGCAGTGCACCACCACAGAGCTCTTACTGCACTCCACCTTATCTGCTATGCGCACTGCACCAGCTAATAATAGCTACACATACATGTGAATACAGACAGAAAAAAAGAAAAAAATATTTTAAAATACATTTTTTAATCAGTTGACTCATGAATGCATGTGTTTTAAATATAATGAAATACATTTGTTGTTTATGTTGCATTAACAGTTAAACTTAATATCAAGCTGTTGGCTGGAAGCCGAAAATGTAAAAAAAAATAAATAAATAAAAAAAGAATTGCAGGGCAGTGAGCGTTCATGAAAAGAACAGAGAAAACAGGTGTACGATGAAGAACTAAATTGTCCAAAAATGGAACGTAGGTACAAGCATACTTTACCCTGATGTACTCAAGCCAGTGTGTTGCATCTATGGCAGAATACCAGTGAGCCTCATCAATAGTCGGGTACACCACTTCCTTTAACTTGCGCAGAGATTCTCTCATCACATGAATGTTGGGGATTTCCAGAAAATTCAGTTCCACATTCGGATAGAAACTCTCACTCTCATAACCACCATCTTTAGCCTAAGAATCAAAAGACATTATTTTGATAAGATCAAATTTAACAGATTCAAATTTTATGTGTTATTTTATATAACAAGTACAATTCCAGATTATTAAACTTCAGCTCTGAATCTAAAACATGTTTTAGACACAATTACCTTATTTGTATCAGCAACACTGCTCTGCCTTGCATCAAATATAGTGAGTTTATGGGACTGTGCGTTGGCATCCATGATGGTCTGCAGGTAGCGTTCATCCTCTTTGCAGCGGCGGTCTGAAGGACCTACCAATGGCTGACTGCAGCGTACGATTGTGGCCTGACTCTCAGGATGGATCCAGGAGAGAACCTGGAGAACAACACTATTTTAGAATGAAATCCTAAATTAAATGTTAAAGTGATTTATTTTGCCAACAGTGTTATAGAGAGGAATTTGTACTCCACATTTAACCTAGCCATGCAGTGAAACACACACATATACACAAACTGAGTGAAGTGAGCACACGTGCCCGTAGCAGTTGGCCGCCCTGTATACGGTGCCCGGGAAGCAATTGGGGTTAGGTGCCTTGACCAAGGGCACTTCAGCCATAGTATTAGGTGGGACAGTGAATCGAACCTGGAACCTTCAGGTCACAAGACTGGTTCCTTAACCACAAGCATATAACTGCCCCATTAATGCATGCCTAGAGACATTTAATTCTTCAAAAGTTTTATAATTTAAAAGTTCTTCACTGCAAGTTTTCTTACTTTTTATGCAAAAATATATTTCATAGTAATAACATATGAGTTCACACACACACACACACACACACACACACACACACACACACACACACACACACACACCGGAATACGATGTTTGGCCCTGAAAGCTGCCACTCTTTTCAGCTCATCCTCTTTAATACTAGTTGGTATAACCAGCAGAGCTGGATACGTGTCACACACTGCGTAATTATTGTTTATTTTACTGATGGTCCAGCTTTCATTTGGCAGTCCCTAAAAAGACAGAAAAAACATTAATGAAATTTTAATGCAGTAAATGATCGTACAGACAAATTTTTAAAGAAACCTCTTAAAAACTTAAATGTTGTTTAATACATTTTCTAGACTTTCTATAATAAATAGTCATAAAACATAAGCTTAAGGTCCACCATGGACACTGTGCTGGAGTTACTAATGGCAATCCCTTTATTTGATTTTATTCAATCGAAATCTGGGAATTAAACAAAGCGAGGACCCCTCAATCTCAGTTTTACATTAATTAATTTACACATAAGTAAATGCATTAATGTCTTGCTTAGATTATTTGAAATACAGTACTAGTTAAATGTTTAGACTAAACTACTTCTTGCTCTACCTATTATCCACGTTATCAGTTCCACTTACAGTAAAGATGGACTTTGTATTTCTACAGTTACAGACTTTAGTCCACCTGTTTGTGGACTACAGTACATAATGTGTTACTACCCTTTATTTCTGTTCTCTAATGGTCGGGACACTAATAGCACCATCACAGCAGGTATTATTTGGTTGGTGCATTATTCCTATCCCAGCAGTGTCACTGAGAAGTTTAAAAGAGACTACAGCAGCACTGCTGCCCTAAAACCCTCTTACCGCATCAGTGTCACTGCAGAACTGGCAATAAACAATACACCACCAAAACTGTACCTGTTTTGTAATGGTCCTGACCAATAGAGAACAGAGAACCAGCAGGGAACTAACAACAAAGAGAAAACAGATGTATTGCAGTCTGTAAAAAAGTACAAAGTACATTGATATGGTAAGTGACACTGGAGCAAGGAGATGTGTCTAAACCTTTGACTGACACCGTACCTTTGAGAAGTGTATGTACACACATGAAAAAATAAAAGGGTATAAGCACTTGAATTTGTAGTTGGCGCTCTAGCCCTAGAAATGCCCTGCACTCTTAGAGCAACATTAAAAAGTTAAAACTTAATACTATAAAAAAATGTAGTTTTAAACTTCTATCCTCAATTGTATATGCATGTAATTGGGGGATGGCATAAAAAAACTGTTGATGTGCTGTAACTGGCAAGCACTGGTTTCTTCTTTAATACAGGGCACTGTTAATTCAGGGATTCAATAATTTAGATAACTGCAGTAGTTTATTTAAATTATTATTATTATTACTTAATTATCTTAAAAATAATACATTCTAAATCATATGGGGTCTTCTAGCGGCAGAAGCACGAACAAATGCTGATTGTGATCTAATGCACATTGTTCTAATTAAAGGGTTAATTGTCTGTGTGTCCATGTAGAGAAGACTACAAGTAAAGGGAAGGCTTGAAAGAGTCTTAGTAGCAGTACCCAGAGAGAGGTCACTGAAAATCTTACTGCTAGAGATCTGACTGCCTGTTTGATGTTTACACTGGCTGCAGGTTAAATGGAATATATGCGTTCTGTAGCCATTTTGTTTAGTTTCTGTACTCTGCACACAATTAAAGCTTAGAACTAGAAAACAGCTTACCATCCTTTTGTACTCTGACACCGGATCATAAACTTTCCATCCATCTCCTGGATAGTTCTCAGAGTAGCTGAAGGCAAACAGAGGCTGAAAGAAGACAGAACCTGTTACACTTAATCTTTCATACAATTACAATGAAGAGTTCTATTTTAATCTTTCTTACCAGATCGCTGGACAGTGGGAACGCATGCTTCGTAAGTGTCTCCACAATTTCTGTGCTCTTCTGTTCCTCCTTCTTATAAGCAAACCGGGGACTCCTCATGTCCTGAAGGAAAAACAAAGAAAAATCACTTACCTCACAACAGTTATGCTGTTTTGTTTATATATATATATATATATATATATATATATATATATATATATATATATATATAAAATGTAAAGACCTGCAAAGCAATAAATTGTAATAAAAAAAGTGTTTCTTCTAAGTTTCGATTCCTTTCATTTATAACCACTACTGCAACCATGGTAGAGGATAAAGACAAAGTGATGAGAAATTTATTTTGTGCCCAGTGTTCGGCCTCAGGTTTAGTTTTCAGTGTGTTTTTTTATTAATTGCTAGAGTCATTATCTGTTATGTTGCTATGTAGACATGCCTAATATGCCACATCTGGCAAGACATTAGCCAAACTCAAAGCCTATCCCAAAATGTATTCAAAAAAGGATTTAAAAGCTATCTGTAAAGGCCAGCATGCTATGGCAGGGCTGTTATTTATGCATAGACATACACCCTTAGGGCAATTCAATCTCCAAGTATACTCTTAAACTGTGGGTGGTAAACCACAGACATGATGAGAACATGCAAACCTCACACAGAATTTATTTAAATAATTCTATCTGGGCCTTGACTCCTTACATGAATCGCCTTACTACACCACCATGCAACATGAACTTACAAACTGTTACATACATGCTATTATTTACATACTGACAAGGCTAAATCTTACCTTGCAGACGATCTCCAAACCCTGTGTGTTCTCTCCATGACTCTGGACACTGATGGTCTCCAACCTACTCACAGCCCCCAGGTTCACATCCAGCACAAACGCAGGGTTCTAAAAAGGGTTTAGTCATTATACATTCTTTTTTTTTCTTTAAATAAGTGTTACAAAAAAAAGTGTTACAAAAATAACAAACATTATCAGCTTACCCTCTCCAGGCTGACAAAATAGAGTTTGTAGTCAGTGACTGTGAGCGTGCCTGTCACAGCACCAGTGAAGGGACAGATGTACATCACATCTTTAGCTAAAAAATAGAAATAAGAAATTGTTCTGGATATGTTCTTTTTTTTTAAATCAGTGGATGTAGTATAGCAAACAATTAAAGAATAAAGCTCACCTGTAGATTTAATAGTCTCTCCAGGGACTAGTGGAACTTCATCTAAGTTAACTGGCCTTTGCATGTCTTTAAATGCCAGCTAGACAAACATAAGCAATCTTAAGTCATATTTAATCTTGTAGCACAAACAGCTACTGTATGTTTAATATGTTTAAGATTGGGTTAAAACTTTTAGTCTGCGTATGAAACTTTCATCGAAAACAGCTAATACAGATTAAATATGGTATATGTAATACGGTATATATAAATATGATTAGTTCAAATATGATATCTGCCAATTCTTATCGAGGTCCAAGCTATACATTATTATACATTAAATATATTAGTTTCCAGATCCTCAGAATTTTCATCCATACATTATCTTACGCTTCTTTATACGCTTTATACTAGGGTCGGGGGTGTGTGTGTGTGGGGGGGGGTCCCCATGCCCATCCAGGGAAGAAGGTTTCAAGTGCTGGGCCTACACCCAGGACACACTGGGTGGGTCTATACACCCAGTACAGGACACCACACAGACACACTCTATATGGGGTAATTTGGAGAATTCAATTGCCCTTGATCCATGTTTTTGGACTGTGGGAGAAAACTGGAGAACCCGGAGGAAACCCACGCGGACAAGGGGAGAACATGGAAACTCCACCCAGATTGGGATTCGAACCGGGAATACCTAGTACTACAAGGCGAACATGCTAACCACTAAGCCACCGTGCCGCCCTATCCTCAGAATTTATTGTAATAAATCATTAGCGAAATGAATACATTCTAACTTATTTTCAATACACACATACATGCACACCGAAAGTATTTAGTGTTTACTGGTAAAGACAGAAGACAGAAGCATATATCAAATTTAGGTAGCAAAAGCAGGAGTTAAAGAAAGACTTGCCACAGCATTTGGAAGCAGCTCAGAGTCACTATCCCCCTGATAGCCAAGCTCATCACTAGAGTCCGGAGACTGCATATGGACAAGGAGAAAAAAGGGTAAAGAAGAAGGAAGACAAAAAGAAAGGTATGAAAATTTGCAAAGCATTAAATCATTTCTGCTTCAAAGATTAGTGAAAAAGAATGAGAGGAAAAAGAGCAGCTGCACAAACAAAGAGAGCTAAAGGCCTAAGGTCATTTCCTGACAAAGAGGGAGGAAGTGTGATGCGAGTTAGCAGGTATAAAGCACACACACAGACACACAGACACACAACTCTCTTTATAGAGGCACACTGATGCTAGCCAGGTTTTATAAAGGACTCCATTAGTCTGATCATCATTCACTACAGGTTTCACAATTGTAGAAAATCAATTTACTGCACTTAGAAATCTTTTTTTTTTAAATAATAAAAACATATTTAGTAATACCCACAGCACCAATTTATTAACATGTTGACAGTTGAAATTAAATATAAACAAACATCAAACCAATACAATTTAATCAAGCATCAAATGGTACATATTAAACTCCACAGAAGATTTAGAATAGAATATAATCAAATTCATGAAACTCTATCATTCTTACCCTCAAATTAGGCCTTTTGGATACCTGTAAAATACAAAAATTGATTAATGGATATTGTAATTAAACAAGAGGTTAAAAAGCTATTCATTGTACAGTAATACATGCTTAAATATTGTCAAAGGCATATCCCTATGTACAAAAATATACATCAGGTAAAACTTGCATAAAAGCCCAACAAGCTGATTCAACCACAGAAGCCAGAGTGGTTTTAGTACACAACTGGAAATCCATATAAAGCGAAAATTGAGCATAAAATGTTTTGTGAAAGATTTTTTTCTATATTTCTGCTACATTTTGACCAGATTTTTCATAGTAAATTAATAAAAACCTGAGAAAAATGAGAAAAAGATTAGCCTTGGTGATTACTTAATTTAAATAATCCACTATTACATGTGGATGACATAGTGGTTAGCACGATCACCTCTCTGCAATGCGGTCTAGGTCCGAATTCTAATCTGGGTAGTGTTTCCATGTTCTCCCTGCGTCTGCGTGAGTTTTCTCCTCCAGTCCAAAAAACATGAATTTAAAATAAATTGACAGCTCTAAATTGTCCCTATATAGTCTGTGTGTGTGTGTGTGTGTGTGTGTGTGTGTGTGTGTGCCCAGTGATAGTTTGGCGCCCTGTCCTGGGTGTACCTGCCCAGCACCCAAAATGTTCTCCCCTGTATGGGCATGGGGAACCCTGACTCGAGTGAGGATTAAGTCAGAAGATAATGAATGAGTTTCACACATCTGTGAGCTGCTAATGTATGTAAACACTTATGACTGTTTTTATGCAATACGCTGACAATTTACGGGGCATAACGTTTTAAATAAAAAACAGGAATATATTAAAGTCTAATCTTAAGAACATGTTTGTAAAAGTGTATCATGGAACAAACAAATTAGATTACTGCGGACACCAGAAAATGTGGTTAATGCTTATCAGATCAGAAAAGGTTGCATAACAATCTCTAAAAAGTTTGGACGCCAGCAATTCAGTCAGGCAGATTGTGTACTAATGTACACAACATAATGACTTTTTCTTTTAAAAATGTGTTGGTGTAAATCAGAACTCACTGTTCTATCAATGATGACAAGCCATTCTGAATTCAACAAACCATTAAACCATCACCACCATTTTTTACAGACAGCATTAGGTTTTAATGCTTTTTTTTTCTTTAAATAGAACACTTCTTATTTATTTACTTAGTTATTTATTCATTTACGGTGTGTGAACTATTACACGCTCTCTTTTTGCATGATGTTTGTTGGTCAACTACTCCAGGAATGGTTATAATGGTTATAATGGTTATAATGGTTATAAAAAACATAAATAAAAAAACTAGAATATTAATGCCCACATACACCTGAGTTTTACATACTATATACATTCAGTAATATGTAATATTGGGTCATGTTAATTAATAAATAAAATTCTTATTCCAACACCTTTTAGTAGTTCAATTTGGTTCTCTGTTTTTAATTTTAAAAACTGATCATACTTTATATCTACTTTGCGCAAAAATAAAGAAAATACTGAATGGTTGACAAACTTTCAAGCATCCCTAAATAACAGATTTGAAAATTCAAAAGCAAAGCAAAGCAAAGCAGGCTTTTATATACCATAAATCTTTTCTTTCACTTTTAGGTGTACCATTACTGTTTTGCCTTTAGATTTAATTGCAAAAGTGGACTAAAGCAGACACACTAGCACATAACAGCACATGTCTTACCCTATGATCAGGCTTCCACTTAGTTTGCTGGTTGAAAACACAATATAGACACTACATTTACACAGTGTTAATGCATTTGCTTTTATTTATTTAAAAAATATATATATTTAAATATTATTTTCAATCTATATTAGACCTATGATATTATGTAAATATAATATCCTGATAACCATTGTACATTGTAAACTGATGTTTGTAAGTGATTTTCTTCAACTTTGATAAAAAAATGTAAAAAGTGGCCTAAGGAAGGGCCTTTTTATTCCTATACTCTATAGGGTTTACAGACATTTACATTTAGCAGACTTACAAATGAGAACACCACAAGTCAGAAGCTATGAAGAAAACCAACTATACTGTAAATTCATCAAAGCTGAATGTTATTCGATGCCGCGGCACACGCCCCCCCCCCCCTTTTTTATTTTATTTTATTATTATTTTTTTTTATAAAACAGGTATTTGTTAAAGAGATGTGTCTTCAGTAATTTTTTAAAACTGTTTAGTGATTCTGCGTTACGGACAGATTTGGGAAGAGCATTCCACCATTTTGCAGTGGTGAACGCCACGGAGTGCGAATTAGCTCCTCGGTGAGGTGGAATCGTCAGGCGGCAATCATCGCTGGAGCGAAGAGAACGGGTCGAAGGTGAAGGTAGGAGGGGGAAGATCCAGAAATGGTTCTGTATGCTAGAGTCAGTGACTTGTACTGAATGCGAGCAGCTACAGGAAGCCAATGGAGGGAAGTGAGTAAAGGAGTGACATGAGTTCGCTTGGGCTGGTTAAACACAAGTCGGGCTGCAGAGTTTTGAATTAGTTGAAGAGGTCGGATCTAACAAAATGAGGACCGAGGATTGAGATTTGGCTTTGGCAGTTTTAAGTGAGTCAATCACAGAGAGCAATGCTGTCTCCGTGGAGTGACCACATCTAAAACTGGACTGATTGGGATCAAGGAGATTGTTCTGATTAAGAAATGTGGAGACCTATGTGGATACCACCCGTTCAAGTGTTTAGACAGGAAAGGTAAGACAGAAACAGGTCTGTAGCTCTCGACCAAATTTGGGTTGAGCGTAGGTTTTTTGAGTAGGGGTTTGACTGTGGCTCGTTTGAAGCAATTTGGAAAAGTCCCAGACGTGAGGGAGGAGTTTACGATGTGTGTCAGAGCTGGTGTGATGGAGGAGGCGATGGATTGAAGAAGGTGGGATGGGATGGAATCAAGGGGGCAAGTGGTTGGGTTACTGGCAAGGAGAATTTTGCAGACTCACAGCCAATAAGAGCACTCAAGACCAGATACATTTTCAAACCAAGCAAAACAGCTCTGCTCAAGATCCCAACTGAGGCACCTTTCCACTATATGCATTTCTTCCATCCCACGTCATAGAAATATATTTTCAGCATTATGTATCTTACATGCTTAAGCAAAACAGCTAGATTAAATATAAATAAAAATATAAATCCTCCAGGTAGAAGGAGGAGGTTTAGGTGTGGTTAAAAAAACATTTAAAAACAGTATATTTTCCTCACCTCTCGGGTTATAACCTCAGGAACAGCGGTAGTGGAGATCTGACTGGAAATAGTGGCAGCAATTAGCTGTTTACACCATTCAACATGAGAGCTGGTTGGGCTGAGATCACACACACAAGACAGAGGGGGAGGGAGGGAGAGAGAATTTATTGAGTGCTGGATATATAAACTAATCAAAGCTTCAAGATGATATATACTGAAATAATCAAAGTAACTAATTTCCTTTTTTTTAAAATGATGCATTAGTAGCCGAAGCTGCTACAAGAATATTTACATGCTGGGCTGTTAAGAGTAAAAACTATTAGTAAACTGTGGTGGGCTTGACTATTAGAGTATAGACAATTTACAAATTATGTAAAGACACAGATGGACAACAATCTGTAATTGCAGAACTACAAAGTTCATCACTGTGGTAACCGAAACTGATAAAACAGATAATTATATAATCAGTATAAAATCAGGTAGCTGTACCTAATAAAGTCACCAGTGAGTTCCTAAGGTCATTTGTATATTAAGCTGTAGAAACACAACCCACAATAAACTGGAGACAACACAGTGTCTGCAATGCAATACATATAGAAATGCAAATACAAAGCATTTAGCATAGCCCAAACAGAGATTGCATGTTCTTCCAATGTCTGCATGAGTTGTATATAGTGGTTTAACTCAGCTTAACTCATTTACTGCAAAAAAGTGCTGTACAGTGTTAAAAAACTCAAAATAAATGACAATAACACAATATACCAATAAAAACAATACAAGACAATATAAGCAATAAAACACTAAAACAAATAAAACCAAAGTAAAACCATGTTGTATTAAAAGCCAGAGAGTAAAAATTGGTTTTAAGACTAGATATAAAAGTGGACAGTGAAAAGGCCTGTTTAATAAAACAATCTAGTAAAAAAAAAAAAAAAAACTAAAAACAATCTGGTAAAAAATATATACCAAATTGCACATTTTTGTATATAATTTATTGGTATGTCTGCACGGCTTGCCATAAATCTATCTTGAACTCCTCAACTCATTCAGTCTTTCAGCTGATCCAGAACACAACAATCCCAAACAAGCCCACGTAACTCTGCTACTCGTCTCTCTCCATTGGTTTCAGTAGATGTCCAAACCCTGTACAAGATCCCAACAATGACCTATCTAACAATTTTTAGCTCCATCCAAAGACTGGCACACCCCAATTTGCTTTAAGGAACCGGTTACTTTCACCTCACCAAGCTGCCATTTCACTTTCATTATCCTTCATCATTGTGTTTTTTGATCCTTTATTTGTAATGGGGCGGAACAGTGGTGTAGCATAAGGGATCTAGATTTCAAATCCCAATCTGGGTTTGTTTTCTCTAGGTCCTCTGGTTTCCTTCCATCCTCTTCTAAATAGGAGGAATTCAACTGACAGCTCTTAATTGCCTCTATCCAGTATGTGGGCGTGTGTGTGTGATGTGATGGATTGGTACCCTGTCCCAGTCATAATCAAAAAATCTCTCCCCTGGATGGAGTGCCGAAAAAAAATGAGATGAGATGGTTAAAATGTAGTGTAGTGTAATGTAATGAACTTCCACTCTGTGAGTGATGGGATGGGCCTCATCGCCCACAGCAAGATAAATTATCCATACCAGGGCATGGTAGCTTAGTAGTTAGGGTGTTGGGTTATCATGCTGAAGGTTGTGGGTTCAAATCCCAGGTCTACTGAAGTTACCAATGTAGATCCTTAAGCAAGACCTTTAACAATCACTGCTCAGTGGCTTGTGGTTAGCATGTCCACCTCTCAGCGCTAGCTATCCAGGTTCGAATCCCGTTTCCACTTAGGTTTTTCCAGTGTGGGTCTTTGAGCAAGACCCTTAACCCTCATTGCCCCGGGGATGCTGTGGCAAACCCTGTGCTCGCTTTGTACGTCACTTTGGTTTAAAGCGTCTCCTAAATGACTAAATGTAATTTGTGAAGACATATTGAACAAACCGAGACTGAACTACATACCGCAATAAGCACTTGAGGCCAAAAATACATTAACGTCTGACGTAGAAATACGACAAAAGTCGTATATAATCTGATATTACTTACTACTTCAACCCAGTTAAGGTTTATCTCGTGTTTGGAGTGAGATAATGTGTTTTAAGTTATCCTGATGAAGACAAGCGCGCAGTCATATCCCGGCGGTGTTATTCTCCTATACTGCACAGTAAAAATTATACTTGACACTTAAAATGATTAATATTTTACCGAAAGCCACCATAAAGTCCATCTTTACCTCTCGATGGAGTCTGTGCTCTCCTGTCGGGCTGCTAGGTTCGCTCCGAGGCTGCGTGGTTTTCTCGGCACCGGCGGTAGAACAGGAATGTTGTCGGAGCCAGAACCCGCCTGTTTCTCCATCTTTTCCGCTTCCTGTCTCTCGCCTCACTCACCGGATAGCCGCGGCTCTGGTGCCGACAGTGGGACGCGTGGACAGCCGTGTTTTCAAGGTTTCATCAGCGGTGTATGGCGTCGTACCCGACCCACCCTTACAGAGGAAACGCCGTCGTCATGGCTTCCTGCTGCTGTTGCGCTGTCTCGGCTCTACAAACAGCTGCTGTTTACACAAAGCGAGGACGCAGCCATTTCAGCTTTGCTTTCCTATTTCTGGCCAGTCCTGTTTTCCAGAAGCTTCCAAAAGCTCACAGCATCACACAACCTTCATACCCATATGTTTACCACAGTATTGCACCTCTTTTAATTTCGTCCTATTGCTTCACTGCCCTTCAACTGTGATGGACTTCATTGCTTTTATTCCTTTCCTTATTCATTCATTCATCCATTATCTTCCGCTTTATCCCACACTAGGGTCGCGGTGGGGTTCCTCATGCCCATCCAGGGGAGAACCTTTCGGGCGCTGGGCAGATACACCCAGGACAGGGCGCCAATCTATCGCTGGGCAAACACTCACTCACAGACACGCATCCATACACACAGTATATGGGGCAATTTGGAGAACTCAATTGACTTGATCCATGTTTTTGGACTGTGGGAGGAAACCCACGCAGACACGGGGAGAACATGGAAACTCCACCCAGATGGGGATTCGAACCGGGTCACAGGGGTATCAGTCTATCGCTGGACACATTCAATTTACCTTGAATCCATGTTTTTGGACCGTGGGAGGAAACCGGAGAACCCGAGGAACCCCACGTGGACATGGGGAGAACATGGAATCTTCACCTAGACAATAATATTAATGTAATAATACTATTATTATTATTATCTATTATGCCTTACTGTACTGTTACTGTTTTTTGCTACTGGCTGGTAAATGTCCTCCAGGATACAGTATTCATTCAATCTTTCCATCCATCTAGTACATTAGTATAAATGTACTTGTGTGGTAGCTCAGTGGTTAGGTTGTTGGGCCATCAATCAGAAGGTTGTGGGTTTAAATCCCAGGTCCACTGAAGTTACCAATGTGGGTCCTTGAGCAAGACCCTTAACCCTTGTTGCTCCAGGGATGCTGTATTAACCCTGTTCTCAGACCCCAACCAAGGTGGGATATTTGTAAGTCGCTTTGGATAAAAGCATCTGCTAAATGACCAAATGTACTAAACAACTAGCAAGGAACAATCCAAAAAGAAATTATGAATTAAAACCATGTGTTTGGTCCTTACTATTACAATCATGCCATTTTTGCCGTAATAATATGGCCAAAAGCATGAATGTTCATATTTTTGAAAATTTACATTGTGTTAAAAAAATATTTTAAGCATATTTGCCCCTCAGAGTTGCAGATCCAGGTTTGAATCATGTTTCAAGGTTCTCCCTGTGTCCGCAAAGGTTTTCTCTGTGTAAATTGAAATTTTTTTATTTAAACTGGCCCTATATAATGTGAGTGTGCCCAACGATGGCTTGGGGTCCCGTTCTGGGTGTATCTGCTTAAGCTGAAAATAATGAGAGAAAATGAGTAGATGTTGAAATCGAGACGACTAAAATGAAGACAAGACGGCTTTACTGTATTAATCTAAAAACATGGAAAAGTGCCATAATAGTTTAATGGTGTTTGAAACCAGGGTGAAGAACAAAATATTAACAGGTCACCTCATTCATGTGAAAGTCCTTAAATTAATTTAATCAGCATTATTTACAGAAAATAAGGGGCAGTCAGATGACAACGTAGCATACAGAAAAGATCAATAAATCAAAAAGGAAAAACTCAAAGATGATAGAAATATGCACACACACGCACACACACACACGGAGTGCAAATTTCTTCACTCAGTTTCATCGTCACTGTTATCACACAAGGGATAGAGAACAATAAAATGTTCATTTCTCAAAGTCCTCACATCTCTATTAATAACAGAAAGCAAATCTAAATTCCCAGTAAAGAATTAAATGATGCCCACTAATTGCTAACAGCTTAACCAATCACAAACATGTTTTATTAATTTTCTTTTTATAAAACTGTCAAATTGTACACTAAATAAAATACTATCATACAACAATAGAACTTCCAACAGTAAAATAGGCTTTTGTTGAGGTAATAACATAGTTCTGGTGCATGTAGAAAATAAAAAATAGATCTCCCGAGCTCCCAAAAAAAAAAAAAAAAAAAAAAAAAAAAAAAAAACAACTCTCACCTAAGTGTTTTTTTTTCTTCTCCTTACAATATGGTTTAAACTTCATTTCCTCATTGAGGCCAAAGTATTCAAACGGTCAGCTTTTCTGAGGCAGCATTAGTTATGGCACTGAGGTGCCCTGATGAGCTGCTCATAGACAGGTTCTGTCTTTAAAAAAAAAAAAAAGAAAGTCAGCCTTGATTAATATATGCAACATTTAGAACTGACTCTGCAACAGCTCAGAAAGGCAGCCCTTTTTTTTTTGCAAAACAAGGTTTGATTTTACTTTCCTATGTTCACATGCATTTTGCTCCCCAGTACAGCACTGGAGTCTCTATGGCGATTGTTCTTTAAATTGAAAAAAAAAAAAAAAATAGATACCCTACATTTATCTGTGGGTGATTTAGGAGCGACCCTGTCGAACAGATTTGGGTGTTGAAAGGGGTTTTCCTTCATTGCCACTGAATGCCACCTGCAGAAAATTGTTTTGCTTATAAAATGTCTACTTAAGGTGGTCGAACTCACCTCAAACAGAAAAAGGCACAGAGCTGGTCTTTGCAGTCCGAAAACCCTGATTCTGTTTTCTAAATGCATTCAAAGTATCTCTGCTTTTCACCCAACTCACAAGACAGATCTGTGTTGGGCAACGATGCAACGTTCGCTTGAAATGCACTGAAACATTCACACAATGCCGTGAGTCACTTAAGACTAATGCTTTGTGGTTAAACACTTGTGAATTCATGTCTGTTGCTTACTTGAAGATGACACAGGTAAGAGATCCCAATATTTGGTGATTGTGTGGACAAACAAGCAAGCTAATAACTCTTCCCATCACATACTATTGCCTGTATCAGAATCTCTGCTCATCCTTCACTAGCTCAAAACACGTCAGATAACTTAACTGTCTCATTTCTTCAATTCAACACATTATTCAAATCCAACTTCTCAGTCATTGCTCACACGGTTTAGAAAGATCTATAGATCCAAAAACAGAAATAAAATCACACTGGTGTGTCCATTAAGGCATGTCACCTATTTCTGTCTATTGCGCTTTGAAGGCCATACTGTGATATTATTGCATTATTTGCATAATTTCAGTTACTGGTTAATGTTGACATCACTACTGACTGTGTTAAAATAATTATTACTATTGCTATGTACACAACGTCCTGCGTTAAGAGTGGGTCTGCAAGATCAGAAGGGCGTCTGCAGGTGTGTCAAGTGCTGGTTGGGTGAAGCAGCGTTTGGGGTAGAGCTGTTGCTCAGGTGGGTGGAAGAAGGGGCAGAGTCAGAGAGTCGCAGCTCCTCCAGTTTTTTCAGATACTGATCACGCAGTGCCAGCAGCTCTTTGTAGCGTTGCTCCACCGGACTTTGCTGCGAACAGAAAAACACAGCAAATAAGTGACTTTTACGGCTCATGTGAATCAGTATGGTTGTCATTTCCTTTGGCTTTTAGTTCCTTTTGATGTTTTTAGCTTTTTTACTGTCATTTAGATTGAAACTAGATGTAATGTCACAGTGTTTATCTGAGAATTGCATTGAATTTTTTTTAAATATATACATTTCAAGATCCAAGTTTATTTTATACATAATTGTCATTTGTTTGAATTTTCTCCAGGTAAAAAATGTGGGGGTAAATGTATATTAGCGTAATCAGAGTGAGGCACTTACTTTTATTACCCTCAACACGGTTAGAAACTTGAACAAAATAATTTAGAAATAATAAAAATATGGATGTGTTTAATGTATTAATAGGGCAACACAGTGGAAGACATTAGTGGTTAGCACGTTCTCCTCTCAGCGCTGGAGATCCAGGTTGGAATCCCACTCAGTGTGGAGTTTCCATGTTCTCCCGGTGTCCGCGTGGGTTTCCTCCGGGTTCTCCTGTTTCCTCTCACAGTCCAAAAACATGGATTCAAGGTAAATTGAATGCTCCAAATTGCCCTATAAAGGGTGTGTGTGTGTCTGTGTGCCCAGCGAATTGCGCTCTTTCCTGGGTGTATCTGCCTAATTCCCAAAATGCGGGCGTGGGCATGGGGGAACACCCCCCCCGCGCCTGTGCAACCCAATTGTAGTATTACAACAATAAATGAATAAATAAATGTATTAATATGTGTAAAATAAAAATTGATTCATGTTTTATGCCATTTGATTTTAAGAATAAGGCCTATCGTAGAGAATCTATGTTTATTTACAATAATAAAAATTCTTTTTGGGAAAATGTCTCTCAGTATCACCATCGTTTAATACACAGCTGGAAGGACAACTTAGTAATGAATGCAAGTCCAGAGAGGATGTTATTTTTTACTGTTATTACATACTCGTCATGATTAGGTCAGAGGCAAAAACAAGCAGTTTACTATGGCACGTCATTCCAACCTATTCTTAGGCCAATTTTAGTCACTTAGGTCAAAATATGGCTCCAAAAGATGGGAAAAAAAAGAAAGGTAAGAAATGTAATATTTCTTCAAGGTGGGCACGGTGGCTTAGTGGTTAGCACGTTCGACTCCCAGCACTGGGTTCGAATCCAAACCTGGGTGGAGTTGCCATGTTCTCCCCGTGTCTGGGTTCTCCCGTTTCCTCCCACAGTTTCCTCCACAAAAAAACATCTAAAATGTCCCTAAATAGTGTGAGTGCGTGTGTGCCCATAGATAGAGATGGCACCCGGTCCTGGGAGTATCTGCCCAGCGTCTTAAACGTGCTTCCCTGGATGGCCATGGAAACCCCCTTGGACCCTGGTATTAGATTAAGCAGAAGATGATGAAATGAGAATAATATGAATAAATAATAATAAATATATAAATTTAAAAAAAAGTCATTTAAGGTTAAATGGTTGTAATAAGTGTTTTGACCAGCAGAGGGTAGAAAAGACAAATGCATCATATGGACAAACCATCCAGTTATAAAAAGGGGACAGGGTTGATTGACAGATTACAAATTACACCATGCCAATGAATTTTAAATTATGAGGCGAACAAAAATACAACTTTACTCATGTATAGGCAGATCACATCACATTTACAGAACAGTGTATTATAATAAATTATTATAAAGTAGTTTAAATGATAAGGTGTATATATGAGCTGTAAATTCATTAACCCACATCACAGGAACATGTATGATGCATGCTAAAGGCTTAGCTTTGGAAACACTATTGTGCTAACTAAATAAATTATAACCACAAACTAAATTTGTGTGTGTGTGTGTGTGTGTGTGTGTGCGTGTATCTGTCAGCCTGTTGAAAAGATAAGGCAGTGTGAGCAGCAGCTCTCAGCCACGCCAGTCAGGACGTAATTAAACTGGGGAAAGAGGATTTTCTGCACCACTGAATCAGAGAGTGGGACAAGCTGACACACACACACACCCCTCCACACCTCCCCAAAGGCAGTAACAAAGACGCAGAAAGGAGGACACAAATTTCCCAGCCATAAAGCATCTTGATTGGCTTAAAAGACTTAAACTTATAAATGTAAATAATCAGAAGTGTAGCTACTTGTAACGTAAGTAAATGATAAGATTTTTTATGTCCTCATACCTGGTGCCGTATACGAGGATTCCACCGGATATAGTAATTCACCCAGAGCTCTAGGTGGCGCATGCTGGCTACAGGGTAAAGTACACGACCTGAATCCAGCGTGTAGAAAGGGTTCAAATAGGAAGACCTGTCAGCGTTTACCATAGACCATAACGACACAGTCTTTGTCCGGACTTTCTGAAGAGGCAAGACAAAAAGAAAAATATTCTTCATAAGGGGTTCACACAACGAGTTGTTTTTCAATTTGACATTTTAACAAGAACCATGAACACATGCCAAAGACTTATTGGTGCAACTAGTTAATGTAAAGTCTAAATCGGTAGCTCAGTCACAATTTATTTAAAAAGTTGATCTCATTAAAGGGGGACCACCAAAGGGCCTCTACTAACACATTTGTTCGACCAAGTATACAGTGCTTAAAATTCGAGAAAGTTGTTTTCATCAATAATATTCCGATTGCACAGTGTTGGGACTGGTACATTTCCAATAAAATTACTTTACAGAAAGCTACAGTAGCAGTTAAAAGTTTGAACATGCTCCCCATTTTGCTCCATATTATCAGTTCCAGTTACTGCAAAGATGGGCTTTGTAGCTCTACAATTCCAGACTGTAGTCCATCTGTTTGTGGACTACAGTACATGCTGTGCTAGTCTCCTTAACTGTGATCTCTAATGGTCAGGAGCCTAATAATAGCACCACAGAGCAGAGATTATTTGGTTGGTGCATTATTCCTATCCCAGCAGTGTCAGGTGAGGTGTTAAAATGTAACTATAGCAGCACTGCTGCACTAAAACCTCTCACCACATCAATGTCACTGCAAAACTAACAATAAACAATACACCACCCAATTTTTTACCTGTTCAATGATGGTCCTGGCCAATAGAGAACCAACAGGGGACTAACAAAGAAACAAAAGTCTATAATTGTTTCTAAAAACTACAAATTCATCCTTATGGTAAGTGGAGAAAATAGACAATGGAGCAAGAAGGAGGTGTGTCCAAACTTTGACTGATACTGCATATCAACTATTGCACTGCAACAACACAACCTATGAACCAAGTGGACATGAAAGGTTGTCAAATCAGAAATTAAACTAGAGCAATAAAAACCTGTTATTTAAAGTTCTAATAGCCATTTCATTATAATCAGTAAAATATACTTGTTTATCAATACATTAATATCAAGCCTTTTGTAAACGTCATGATCTAAAATAGATACAGTCAGCAGAATCATCTAACTGATTATAAATGAAAAGCACTGCTGAGGTGTGAGTGAGAGGTGGGTCTATGTTTTTATTGTATAGGGCTCTAGGGGCTGCACAATCACTGTTTCATCTCCCTTAAGTGCACTCTGCTGCAGCTCAAAAGCACTGAAGCATCCCCTCACTCATGCTTCTCATGCTCTACTTCACACAATGTGCAGACAGAGAAAAAGAGAGACAGTGCCAGTAATAAAGAAATAGAGATGGATATAGAGCATGAGCATGAATCCACTTAAGAAAGTCTTCAAAAGGCGCAAAAAGCTTTTTCTAGATTTGTGATCAGCCTAACGTTTAAATAATCAGAAGGATCTGGACAAGAAAAAAAAAAACATATAGGATCTGGATTAATATGAATGTGTTTATGTGGGTCTCTCACATTGGTATCACGGACGCTCTCGCAGTTGTAGAGGAAAGTGCCAAAGCGACAGCTGTACAGGTGATCCAATACTGTTATCAGAAAATGCTCATTAAACTCAAAGGCTGTTGGGAACTGCAAGAGAAAAAAGAGATTCCATCATTTAAATAGTCAATAATAGAGTTCACCTGCCATTCCCTTGTGCCAGGAGGAGTCTGATGGTGGATTGCTATTTCAATGGCAATGGCAAATTTTGTGTTGATACACAATAACGTTATTTTATTTTGTATTGTCGATTTTTAAAGAAAAATCTGCCATAGCTGCCAACATGCGTCACTGCCAAGCTGGCAATAAACTTTTGTCTGACTTTTAAATGTTGTTTAGGTAGTTTTCAGTCAGTGGCATATCTGTTATTTTTTTTCTGTCTTTTTCTGAATACTTCAGAAAGTTACATAAACAGATACATAGATATATATACACAGGCACTTAAATGCTACTTAAACAATGCAGACAGATGGTGGTGACTGTTGGCTGGGTGTGAGATGGGACCCAATGTCTCACCAGCTCTATATGGTTTGAGAAGCAATTTTTTAAAAAATGTATATATAAAATAAATTAATACGTAAAACCCCAAGAAGCAACCAGTTACGCATAAATTAATGTTAACACTGTTGGCAGGAAACATAATCACAAGCCTGGGCGAAGAAGCTGATGTTATATAAAGCATTTAATACATGCTAAAAATGCTAACTTTTAAAAATCTGTTTTGTAAGTATTTCATAAAGTAAAAAGTCATTATAAACAAGAGCATGTGTAAAAGTATTACCTGTTTGGTCATCTGCCATACACAATCTATAAACTGCAAGAAAATGGGTGACCTGTCCTGATCTGCATGGTTTTTATCCCCATGGCCGATTCTCTACACACACACACACACACACACACACACACACACACACACACACACACACACACACACACATTATAAATAACACCTGTACAAATGCATTTATCCTACAAAGTATGGTGCCGTGATACTAAATCATTCAGTAACTAAAAACCAATTTCACTCCATTACCTGCATAGATTTACTAATAATTGTTTACAAAAACTGTTTACAATTTCATAGATGATTGAATTAGTAAGTGAATAATCACTGGAGGGCGGCATTGTGGCTTAGTGGTTAGCACGTTCACCTCTCAGCGCTAGGGATTTCCGGTTCGAATCCCAATATGGGTGGAGTTTCCATGTTCTCCCCATGTCAGCGTGGGTTTCCTCCGGGTTCTCCGGTTCCCTTCCACAGTCCAAAAAACATGGATCAATGTCAATTGAAATCTCCAAATTATCCCATATACAGAGTTTGTCTGTGTGAGTGAGTGTTAGCGCATGATAGATTGGCACCCTGTTCTGGGTGTATCTGCAGAGCACCCAAAACATTCTCCTCTGGATGGGCATGGGGAACCCCCTGCCCCACGACCCTAGTAAAGGATCAAGCAGAAGATAATGGATGGATGGATAATCATTGGAATATAATTAACTACTTGACTCTCACAAAGGTTTTTTTTTTTTAAAGAATGATTATACACACACCGAGGCAAACTTGTGTCCAAAACTGATCCACTCCTTTTCGATCAGCACCTGGAAGCCTCCGAGTGAGCGGTAGTGCGAGTCCAGCATCAGCATGGCAAGAGAGGTAAGCTGAGCTGTTCGGTCCCAGCCGTCACTGCAGTGTACCACCACAGAGTTCCCCGAACACACTTTATCTGCTACTTGAATGGCTCCCGATAACACCAGCTGTAACAGGACATGATGTGGATGGAGGTGAGGGCAGTTCAGCATCATTACTAAAATCTAAGTAACTACATACTATAAAAGTATACATTATGTATTAATAATACTGCCACACAGCAGCAAGGTGGCTTAGTGGTTAGCACGTTCGCCTCTCAGCACTGGGGTTCAAATCCCGATCTGGGTGGAATTTTCATGTCCTCCTCATGGCCGCGTGGATTTCCTCCGGGTTCTCCGGTTTCCTCCCACAGCCCTCCAGATAGTGTGTGTTTGTGTGTATGTCTGTGAGAGGAAGTGTGTGTGCGCCCAGCAATAGATTGGAGCCCTGTCTGCCCAGCACCCAAAACATTCTCCCCTGAATTAGCATGGGGACCCTAGTAAAGGATTAAGTGCAAGATAATGAATGAAAATGAAGTGAATGAAAACTGACGAAAAGTTATATTTATAAGCCTCATTAAAAGAATTAAAAGAAGGTCTATAAACTTTGGCTTATCTCAGTGCATTCAATTACATTAAAATACATTTAGTTCATGATTTAGCACAGTTAACACTATTTTTTTATTAATAAGCGTGTTCATCTGTTTGCTGCGTTAGTAGCTTTAAATATTTTAAAATTTAAATGTTTTGTTGACTTTCTGTGAAATTATCTTCTCCTGCAAAGGAAAACTGCTCCATTGGGTACATAACATTGCACACATGACTAAATAAGCAGAAGTCTTGACAGACAATGACTTGTATGTGGATACTTATAGTAGTTTTAGCTTGATCAAAGACTTAGGAAGTGGTGTCATTGACAAACAAACATTGGCAAACCATCCTGGCTAAAAATGAAAATTTAAAGTGAAGCTGGTTCCTCCTCAAATACTGACTTTGGTTGTTCTCCCATTTGTAAATCGCATTGGATACATGCATCTCCCAAATGACTAAATGTAATTGTCTGTGAAATCCAGGGAAAACATGGTGTAAAGAAGTTTGTGTGAATCTCATTTTTATGATAACAGAATGCATATAATGACATAACATGCAAATGGTTCTTACATGCCACGGAATTAAATCAATGGAAATATATATTAAAATTACATCACATAAATACATGTCCAGGATGAACGCAAAATCACTTGATATAAATTAGTTAGAAATAAAATTTTCCATCTGATGGACTTGTTACTCTCGCTGTCGTAATTCTCTTTTAATTATTCACTACACATGTTCATTTTGTCCAAAAAAGTCTTGGAAACATTTAAATTCCCATTACTAACAATAGTCATTTTACCTTAATGTGCTCCAACCAGTGAGTGGATTCCAGGCTGGAGAGCCAGTGTGACTCCTCCACGTTGGGGTAAACAATATCCTTCAGTTTTTTCAGCGACTCCCTCATAACATGGATGTTGTGGATATCCAGGAAGACTAGTTCAGCATTTTGATAGGCATCATCACCCTCATAACCTCCTCCTGTGGCCTAGGGGTCAGAGGTGTAGAATTAATATGCCAATCAGACATTCCATGATCCAAATTCTACCATGCATGCAAAGACTTCAAACAATAGAGTGCACATGCTTCAGTCAATACTCCAGCGATATTTAATCAGGCTTCCTGATTCTGCACCAGGGCAACATTAGTGCAACATTTTGCATTTGGTTTCTTTCTGACACCTTTTTACAGCATAGAAGTACAAATTAATGCACTTTCGCTCTGACACTCTTTTTACTCTTCTTGTTAAAGCTGCTAACACACACAAACCTATAAAAAAAACAGAACTGAAAACAAAACCGAAAGCCTATCTGCACATCAAGCAGATTCCCATTAACTCCACTAAAATCACAACTTCATCTATTTCGTTGTAGTGCCATTAAATTAACCAACAAATGACACTTCAGTGTGCTTCAGTGTGCCAAACTGGGGATTTGTGTTTTGTTGCGCTAATAGTGGTAACACACTGTCCTATGAAAGGGCACATAAATAACAGCCTTTTGTTTTAAATGTCAGTGTACCTTTGTTATTGCTTTGTTCTACACAAAAGGCACATTTAGCTCCAAACCAAATTTCATACACTAAGATTGTTTTGAGACAAATCACTTTATAGTTTTATTTAGCACATTGTAAAGACTTTCAGCAGATTAGAACTCTAATGACTAGATCATGAATAAAACTGATTCCTCATGCTCCCTGAACCACATTTTAAGAAGAAAAGCTTTGTAAATATTGATGGTATTGTCCCAGAACATCAATAGATTCCAATCTATTGATATAGATTCCATAGATTCCAATCTATTGATGGAATAAAATGATTTAAAAACATTTAAGTACTTAACTGACTTCATTTAAATGCCACAGTGTCCAGAAACCAGAGCACATATGACTTTAGTATTTTTCTAAACATTCCAAAATGCAGAAGTGGATATAGCAAAGATTCATTGTTGTATTTTCTAAATTGTGGTGTTTAATTCTGGATTAAATAGGACAAATTTTGCTAGGTGATGGAGGCATATTGAACAACTATGGATTTACAATAACTTATTTAGTTTGGCACTTTGTCCTTTATTTTAATGTCCTATATTACCAATTACCTTACCTTAATTAAACAAAAGATATTTTAAACTGTTTATTTTTATTTTAAAAGGTTATAAACTTTGTAGACAGTGAAAAGAAATAAACTGCTTGTGTTGATGCACAAATAATCCTATAAGTCATGATGTTCTAAAATAAAGAATATATATATATTATTATTACATATACAATTATAATATAATATATACAATTATTTTATTGATCAAGCAGTGTAGTAAATTACTAAATAGTATATCAGTAATTACATAAAATAAAATACTAATTTATGAATTTACACATTTTTCGGTTATTAACATATTCATAAATAGACTTAAAAAACTTGCATAAAGTGGTTGACTGGTCCACTCTGAATATTTACGTAATGTAAACAAAATATTAAAAATGTACAAATTCTTAAAAAAGTAAATAGATTTTACTTACAAATACAGTTTTCTTTACTTTGTGGTTTTTTATTTCTTTTAAGGATTTAATAAAAAATTGTGGAATTGAATACATAACTATGCGATAATGTCACATATTACAGAATTAAAATCTAGAAATGCTCAAAACTCATTTTAGTCACTAATTTAAATCGTTAAAGCCCTTTCTGAACTCATGAGGCAAATCCTAGTGACGTAATATGATGACTATTTATGCAGCTTGTTTATTTACAGAAGTACCAAAACATAAGCTTATTTTCATAATGTAGTACAGTTAAACATGCCATAAAATACTTGTGATAAAAATTAATTGCATTGACCCCGTTAAGCAAGACTAATGGCTTACTTCAAATATTACACAAAATAAAATCCAGTGATGTTTTTATATTCTGCAAATACAAATAAAGCTCAAACTAAAATTTTAATCTTATTTTTATTTTCAAAACTTAAAGTAAATGTCCTTACCTTATTAGCCACAGCATTAACACTAGGCCTGGCATCATAGATTGTGAGCTTGGTTGTGCCATTAGCCTCGCGGATACTTTCGAGGTAGCGCTCGTCGTCTTTGTTGCGCTTGCCGCTCATTCCTACCAGGGGCTGGCTGCAGCGCATTATCACCGACTGCTTCTCCCTGTTGATCCATGATAACACCTGCACAAACCAGAGTGCAAACATGCAGGCACTGAGCATTTACCTTACAATAGCTGGGTAGTTCAGATTTGAAACTAAATTAAATGGTAATATAAATGACACAACAAATGACAAATGACTTTCAACAAATTAAAAACTAAACCGCACACTGAAGCAAGCGAGAGGACATGCAGGCTCACTAAAGCAGTGCGATAAGCCTACAAACTGATGACATTTCTCTGGGGCTTCATCTTCAATATGCACTTGCTTTTTAGTAACTTCACCAACGATATATTTTAATGATGATTTTGATGTTTAGTTCTAACTATGCTGTTTTAAGTTTAGTTTCAGGGATGTAAATAATCTTAGAATTTGAATGCTTATCTAAATTACAGCTTGTTAAACAGTATCTACCGACAGCAGTAAAATTGCATGCAGGTCTGACCCCACAGCCAGGAAGTTACACCACAAAGCATCTGGAACACGAAGGCAAGGTCAAATGCTCAGAATGGCTCATTGAGAAAACAGGCTTACCCTTTGTATCAATTCCATCTGAGGCATGAATAATTAACAAGCTTGAGCAATTTAGCACAGACGCGAGTAAGAAATTAGTTTTAGGTGTTTGTGTAATCATTGGAAACATTGATCCGAAAGCAACAAAGAGCACGCGTATATTCTAAGCAACCTGTTAGTAGACAGTGAAATAAAGAGAATAGCTTTGCTCAGCAATACACAGCTTCAATAGACCCTTCAAATCTCCCCTGATGAGAAGCTTGCTTGTAGTTCTTTTGAATATTTTATAAAATCCTAATGTAACCTGGTTATGTGATATATGGAGGTCCTTCACGCCAGTCGTTCTTAAAAGTAAGATCTGCAAACGGTTTGGCGTTCTAGCTTTTAGAACAGGATTTATTAGATATACCTCCTCAGTTATACACTCGTCTGTTTTGTCAGTTCTACTGATCTTACAGACGGACTGTAAAACTACAATTATCATCTGCATTTCCAACTTTGCTTATTTGCACTATATAACCACTGATCTCAACCATGGCATTAGACACTTTACTTTTAATCTGTCACGTTACTCCATTATTCCGTAAATTAAATTAAATAAACATTAGTTAACTACCTCAACGTGGGGCCTGAGCAAATGTAATTTCATTATTGTGTATGTCCCGTACATATTCAGTTCTGACAATAAAGCTGACTTTGATCTGTTTCCCTACATATTTTGTTAGTTTCCTTTTACTTTGTTCTCTGATGATCAGGACTAGGGATAAGACAATTAATCGCGATTTCAAAGGACACAATCAATCATAAGAACACCCCAACATCATTATGACATCATCCATAAGAAAACTATGTATTATGTTGCATAGAGCAAAAAAGTAAATAAATAATAAAAAGTTTGACTTTTTTCACAAAAGAATTTATTATTTTGTGTTATATTCAGCAATGGATTTGGTAACACAATGTTATTTCTTGTTCACATAAAAAAAAACAAGCACAAACAACCATGCATTGCTCCTGTGCTATTTGGTTAATGATTGCATGAAAATCAAAATAATCATGTAATTGTAATTGCTATAAATAATTAATTAATTACTGAACAATAATCATACTATTAAAATCTGTAATCCCCTAAGCAGGACCCCAACAGATGAGATATTATTATTAGGGTGGTGGATAATTTATGGTATTGTAGTGATCTATAGCAGTGCTGCTGGACAGAGAATAGTACACTAAACAAAACGTTCCACGCGTGTACCATCCTCCACCAACGTAATAATATCCATTTTTGGGGGGGGGGGGGGGGCTTAAATGTCAGAAAAAAGAGTAAAGGGCTAAGAAAGTATGCAGAGAAACAGATGGACTAGAAATTGCAATTGTAGAACTACAAAGTCAACCTATATGACAAGTTTAGAAACAATAAGATGTAACTAATAAAATAGTTACCAATAAACTAATAACTAATAAAATAATAATAAAATATTCAATAATATGTTCATCTTCATCCCCAGTTAAAAAAAGTAACTCTGACAAAGTAAAGTCAAGTTAATACCTAAAAATATCCTATAAACATTTGTACCTTACTGATATATATAACCTGGCCGTGACATCAGTGCCAGTTGGCAGTGTTGCTAAGCTTCTTGTGAGCTTCGCCGCCACAAATCATCTTAGTGTCTTATGCATTCAGTTGTGCACTTGGGCCTTACCATTATTTACTAACAAAGTTTACTAATCTTTAATCTAAATGAATCCCCATCACACATAAAGGTCATGTTTGTTCCAGTGATACATTCTCAGTCTCTTAAAGCAAAAATTCAGTGTGATGCATGCAGTTTAATGTGAATTTAGGCTCACCGGTATACGACAGCGAGAGCGGAACATGGCCACTCGTTTCAAATCTTCGTCCGTGGCTTTGTATGGCACCACTAAGACAGTAGGATAGGTGTCACACAACTCATAGCTTTTGTTGATGAAGGAAACTCGCCATCGCTCATTGGGCACACCCTACAGCAAGCAAAATAGATTATTAGAAACATTAATTTGCAGTAATGTACATCAAGATTTCTTGAACTATAGAGTTAAGTAGCTTGATGTACATAAATTTAGGAACAAACTTGGAAAAACCTTATGGAGACACCTAAACTCAAAAATACTGGAATAGGAACTTTTTGGACCTCAGAAGCCTTTATATGGAAATTATGGTACGTTTTAAACTGGACATTATTTTCTCTCTGAGTTTAAAGTTTTACTATTGAACAAAAAACTAAACTCATTCCAGTATTGAGCTTTAATTTAAAAATAAATAAAGAAAAAAATAATAAAAACTGCTATCCACTACCAGATTAAGATAAGAATAAAAAAGCACTTACAAATATGAGAATAATAAGATTTTAACACAAAAACCAAAGGGATTGGTCAAGTACACCTAGAAACATATGAAGTGATGACAGTCTTCAAACACAATCAATATAGAATGTGCAAAATCAAGGACAAAACAAAGTGCCTCAGCAGACATGGAAGGAGTGCAGTTAATTCAATTTTAAAAAGCAACAATGTGGGTGGAGTATGCCAAATCCTGTCGGCTTTACCCAACAGCGATTCAAACACCTCACCTGACGTCTGTACTCATCCACTGGTTTGTAAACACGCCAGCCATCTTCATCAAACTTCTCCTGACTCAGAAACGCAAAGAGATGCTATTGAGGAAAAAAAAGAAACACTGTATTAAATCCATGCCACCAATTTAGTTCCGTTATAAGAAGTTATGCTAACTATAAGTATTATTAAGGTTAATCAAGTGTGGGAAACTTTTTTTTGATAAATACATGCCAACATATAAATTAATCCTTACAACACACTCAAAAAAGTTGACCAAATGTAGTTGCACAATTATCATTTAATCATCAAAACAGAAGTATTAAAGATAATCCACCAATGGCTTAGCACAAATGAATGGGATCAAAACAAATGTTTGAACTTCTCTCACCATATCAGAATCAGAATACCTTACAAATCCCAGAAGAAAGTTGCAGTTTAGAAAAAGCCAAAAAAACAAATGAGCAAATGCATCAGGCTGCATGCACGGCTCATGCATTCATACAATTTCGGTCCATAACGACATTTTGAGGGAGTCGAGAAAGCTCTCGGTCTGCAAATGCCAATTCAGCTGCTGCTGAATATGCATAACAGCCCTTGGGTGGTTTTCTTCAGATATCAGTTTTCCTAATCTATACTAATCTATATAATATAATGTCTTGCTTACAGTTGACAGACCAATAGATTGATATAAGGTTTTAATGAATCCAAAAAAATGTCACAATTAAAATTACACAACACAATTAAAATAGTGATCAAACAAGTTCACAAGAATTCAACAACTATATATGCACCATATTTACATTCATATGTATTTAAATAGTATTATAAGTATATCCAGACCTCTTAGCAAGGAACATGATTATGTTTTAATGTTCTAAACAGTGCTTGATTGTATTTGAACTGTAGATTTTGGTTCAACGTCTAATTATAAATTACTTAAACATTTTTATATAAGTGTTGGTGTGCAATTTCATTAGTATAGCTACCAAAGAGGAATACTGAGGTCAGAATGTGAATGATCTTACCAGGCCATGGGAGACAGGGAAGGCATATTTAAACAGATCTCCAAAAATGTCTCTTCGACTGTGACCCTCCTGCTTCAGAGCAAACCGGAGGTTCCGCATGTCCTATAAACACAAGCATTTATTAATGTTCTACTGGCCACCTTATTTAGAAATCATTTGATGAACAAACATACCGTGCCCAAAAGTCCTAAAATATTGAAAGTCATTGGAATGTGCTGGTACAAAACAAATGCTCTGACGATGCAAGTTTGTCTCACAGTAAATACACTTAACCAACATTTACATTCAGTTATTTAGTTATTCAGTTATAAAGACACATCTTTTTAACAAATGCAGGATCAGATAAGATAATTCTACAGTGTAGCTGGTTTTCTTCATAACTCCTGAATTGTGATGTTCTCATTAGTAAGTCGCTTTGGATAAAAGCGTCTGCTAAATGACTACATGTAAATGTAAAGGTAATTTAGCAGTGGGGGGTCAATTTGAATCCATACATCGGTTATACAGCCAGCAATACGATGCATTGAAACATCTGCAAAAGTATCGATTAACGCGTTTATATCTCTGCCTTTTTGTTCCCCTTTTTTTGAACACATGCGCCAACGTAGACAAAATACCTACTTCCAAAACTGCGGGTGGTGCTACCTCATTATTGTCTTTCTACTTTCCTTATACGTCATGAGAGGGAGAATGCAGAGAAAGTAAGTGTTAAAACACTTAATATAGGGAATCATTCATTCATTCATTATCTACCGCTTTATCCTCTATTAGGGTCGCGGTGGGGTTCCCCATGCCCATCCAGGGAAGAACGTCTCGGGCACTGGCAGATACACCCAGGACTGGGCGCCAATCTATCGCTGTGCAAAATAGGGAATCATCCTTTATTTAATCATTTAAAACTGATTTCCATAAAGAGTTCCGCAAGAAAGATCTCCACTTATCCAAACACCATGCTCTTGAAACCTGCACCACAACCTTTAGATTGATAGCCCAACACCATAACCACTTCACTACCAAGCCCTCTTTAGAACCATGAATATAGAAGATAAACCATAATACTATTTATCTGGATTAGTCTGTACAAATGCCTATAAACTTGCTTATAAACTTGCTAAGCCTTACCTTGCAAGTGATGTCCAATCCATAAGAGTTTTCTCCGCGGCTGGAGGCTCCTCCCATTTTTTCTATCCTGCTGATAACACCCAGCGGCAGGTCTAGAGCAACCAGAGGCTCCTGCAAGTAAGACAGCGCTGTTAATTCTACAGTATGTATTGTACTTTTTAAAACAAAAGTTTACTTGCCATTAACAAAACATCCTTTCCTCTCACTATAGGTTTCTTAAAAAAAACAAGTGGGTTTAACCAACAAGAGGTTTAAGCCATCAATAAACACCATGGATTGGCCAGTATCTCACAAAACTAATGGAGACATAAAGCATATTTAGAAAGATTTCATTCATAGCAACTTCTTAAAATATTTCCACTACACATAGATTATGCAGGTAGATAGGTAGCTCCGATCCTTGAATCTGATTGGCTGAGCCGTTTGTCCAAATATAACATTATTGACAATAATGTACACCTCTGAACTTCGAATCAATGCGTGATGCACAATACCTTTTTTTCCCTGATGTTTTTTTATAAACTGCGTTCTGTAATTTGGCCACTACATGGCAGTATTTGATTGTTAATCAGCAATCAGTATTTACTAGATGTCACAAAGGACCAGTTTATTAATCTTCATGCTTTTGAAAAGAGCATTTATGAATCAAACCTTGTTTTTTTTTTAATATAGTGTGTTTGTAAGCATTTCGTAAAAGCAATAATGCACTTGAGGTTGTACATTATTGTGAATTAATCACGGGAAAGAGGTGTAACTGTACTCCGCTTCACGCTGTGCCTAATAACACCTTTTCCCATGATTTTTCAACAATAATGCATGCCTTCTCGTCCCTTATTGTTTTAATAAATGTAAGCACCAAACCACCTAGTTATGTGTTCAATCCTGTTTAATGCCAGAACCTTATTGTGACATCAACAGCATCATTATTGTCTAACTTAGAACCAATCAAGTTGACATATTATAACTGGACTGAACACATGTAAATCAACCTGGATAGCGATGTATATCTCTATCAGACTATAGCAACAGGCTGCAAGCATGACTGCAAGTGGCTCTTAGACTATAAATAATACCAACAATGAGATGAACGAGTCCATGACCTGCTATTCCGGTTCTTCTATTCATTCTTTAGTGAAAACTCTTTTCATACAATGCTCATGTGGATGGATGAATATTAAGTAATGCACAGCTATGAGGGAGAATTAACTGTAATGGGAGCAACAGAGAAATCTCCCAAAATAGACAGCCAGCCAGACACACAGAGCCTGGGCATAGGGGTGGGGAGGTGGACTGGTGTGGGAGAGAGAAAGTGAAAAAGATGGGGGGAAAGAAGAGGGGGGGTGAGAGAGATGGGAGAATGGGAGAGAGAGGAAAGATAAAGAAAGAGAGGACGAGAGGGGAAATAGAAAAGGATAGTGAAGAGAAAGATGAAAGAGAAAGAAAGAGGGAGGGTGAAAGGGGGAAATGGAGAGAGAGGAAAAAGAGAGAGCGCAATAGATGGAGAAAATAGAGAGAGATGAGGGAAGAAATGAGAAAGAAAGATAGAGAGAGATAGAGAAGGGGGGTATAGATGGGGATAGATGGAAAAGAGAACGTGAGAGGCTAGTGACAAAAACATTGAGCTGACATAGCCAGCAGGCCCATAGAGTCTTCACAGACATTAGCAACAATGTCGATAATGTTCAGAAAGGAAAGCTGACACACTTTCTATGAAACTAAGCTAAGCAACATTAAAGGTAAAGAGAAAGGCTGGAGTGCCTGCTCTCACAGCTAGCTCAATTTGTCTTTTCTAAACTTCGTCATCTGAAGCCACTCAGACTCTCACCGTGTCAGTGCTCTTGAAGTACAGTCTGTAATTTGTAATGAATACTTTCCCTTTGACTGCTCCATTGAATGGGCAGATGTAGATGAGGTCTTTATCTAAACAAGAAAGCAGATACAGCACATATTATAAACCATTTTACACTTACACTCATTACAGTAGAATTAACTAAATATTTTAACATATTGAGGGGAAAAAGGGACATTTTAAATGTTTCTCTGGAGTGTACCTCAGACCTAAAGCTTTCAATATCCATGGGATTCACATTTCAACCAAATTATAATTACTTAATAATTAACAATAATAATTATAATAATTAAAAAGTCAATTTGGATTGGTGAAAACACTTTTTATGCAAATTATTCAACCAAACACAAGTCAGGTTTCGGTAGTCAAAAGTATTCCAAAAGTGATCTGTACAGCTTTTCCAATAAACTGTGCATCTCACAATGTTCAGCCAACAAGCTATGCAGGACTTTGTTAAAAACAGTAATATGAAGTGAATGCCATGCTTAGATGCAAATGGGATTTGTCACTCGTTCAATGCATTTTAGCTGCAAAAGTGCACAGTGCCAGGAACATTCACAAGGTCAAGCTGATTGGAATACTCCTGTATGTTGCGGGGAAGAGTGTTCTTGATTTCTGGAAGTCTAAGTACACCCTTACTCTGGATGATTGGTATAAGAAGGTACTAAGTGTACTACCTCTAGAAAATTTGATTTACACCCTTCATGATAATATTGAGGGATTCATCAATATTGGAAACCAGTTCTGGACGAAGTGGACCCTGCTGGTATAAAGTGTATATATATATATATATATATATATATATATATATATATATATATATATATATATATATATATAGCTTTCATTTTATTTTTATTTTTTTTGGGTGGGGAAAGGAGGGAAAATAATTAAAATGTAAATGGTTCTAGCCATATTTAATAATACATTTGCAATGTGTATACTGATTGTTTGAACCTTGGTAAAAAGAAGGAAAAAAAAAACAGTAATACAAATAGAAATCCAGATTTTGTATACTGGGTAAATAAGGTCACACATACCCTGAGGCCAATAAAACAATTAATAAAATCAAATTAAATCAAAGTTTCACTTCCTTAATTTAATTTCATTAATGTTATTTTTGTTTTTACTGAACTATTAAGAGACAGGAACTGTTAATAAAATGCAACAGCACCAAGGCCGAAAGCGACATGTGATGTGCAATTATGGCTAAAAAGTATGTGAGAATAAGGGTCTAGATAAATACCTAAAATAGGAACTGAAAATAAGTTTCCTGCTTTCATATCACACAGTCATGAGGAAGTAAAACATGCTTAACCTCTGTAAGGCTGGTAAAGAAGAAAAGTTTACACCTTCTGTAGCCCTCACGTAATAACTGCTTAATGTAGTGACGTTCTCTGGCTCATTTCTTTATTTCATTTTTTAAAATAACACTTTACAGTACCAGTCAATATTTATTGTCCATGTTTTCATTTCCACTTACTGTAAAAATGGACTGTAGTTCTACAATTCTAGACTGCGGTCCATCTGTTTGTGTTCTACAGTACATAATGTGTTAGTCTCCCTTATTCTGTTCTCTAATTATCAGCACCCCTATAGTAACATCGCAGAGCAGGTATTATTGGGTTGGTGCTTTATGCCTATCCCAACAGTGTCACTGAGGTGTTGAAATGAAACTACAGCAGCACTGCTGCCCTAAAACTCTCTCATTGCATCAGTGTCACTGCAGAACTGACAATAAACAATACACCACCCAAATTATACCTGTTCTGTGATGGTCCTAACCAATAACCAAACAACCAAAAAGAAAACAGATGTACAGTACTACAGTCTGTAAAAGTCTATATGGTAAGTGGAGAGTAAGCAAGAATGAAGTGTGTCCATATATAACACCGTATATTACATGACTTAAACAGTTAGGTAACTGAAGCAGCTAAAGTGCCCACAGAATGCTGGGAGCAAAGAATTAAAAATCATACTCGTTACATTCTCTGGGTTATGAACACCATATCACTTCTGTAGGTCATTTTAGATAAGGATGTCAGCTTAATGCTGTTAATGTCAATGTTAGCTGGACATCCTGTTGTCAATCTGCATAAGTTTGGCGATATCGCTTACCTATGAAATAATCAGGTATTTGAATATCTCCTGCATGCTGCATTAAAAGGTCAAGTGATTATATGCAAACTGTCTCTGTACTGCTGAGCTTGGAGGCAAACACCTAACAAATCAACAAGAGTTAACATTTGTAAATTTCCCTGTTATTTATGCTAACAGCAGATAATTACAGCCCTAAGTCTTAGCAGTCTCCACTACCAACATGGAAAAAACGAAATAACTAATATCTATCTATGACAGCATCATAGCATTCCACAGTCTAACGATTTACAGTTACACACCGTTTCTAAAGAGGAGAGATAAAGTCAGAATGTAATCAACATAACACTACAAAACACACTCACCTATCACTCGCTCTTCTCCTGGAAGTAAGGCAACGTCTGCAAGCGGCTCCATCTTCAGGCTCTCTCTGGACGCCTGGCATCAGAACAAACAAGCCCATCAGACTGACTGTGCATGCAACCCACTCCCTTTCAAATACACACACTCATACAGAGATCATAACGAGGACAAGTTTTCCTCTGCACTGTGTCAAAAAAAGCATGTTAGCCAATAGCCATGAACCAACAAGCAGCTTCAGGCTTTAATCACTTTCACTCGTGCAGATGGGGAGTGAAAGGAGTACTTTAAAAATATATATATATTTTCAAAAAAAAGCTGTGGTTACTGTGTTTAAATCACTTGGTCTACACCTGGAGATTAAGGGTGGTTGATATGGCATTTAAATAACAACAGTTACATTTACCAGACACTTTTATTCAAAGTGACTTACAAATGAGAGAACACCAAAAGTCAGTGGTTAAGGGAAAACCAGCTACTCTTGTGGTGGAGATGGTTTGTGAGGCTCATTTAGCATTTTCAAGAAATAACTCAAAACACAAGTTGTGAAGATGCTTTCACCATTTAGCAGTGGTGAACGATACAGATTGAGAATTAGTTAATAAGCGAAATGAAAAATGGCAACCTGTTAACAATAATGATCATAAAGTCTAATTATGCAAAACAATAAAACTGTACTATTCAATGAGATACAATTCGTTGGCAGTAACACACAGGTGTATACACATTTCATCATTTAAACAATGCTGTAGTTCTGCAAGATCAAATAGTTCCATAGAACTTGGCTTAGTGTGTTGGCTAGAAACATATGAACATACAGAGTTTAATGTACAGAGTTTTTGACGAACTCCCATTGAAAAACAATGAACTTACATTTGTGGCACACTTGCCTGTTTACTTTGCACAAAAATAAAGTTTTCCTTCAAATGGATATGAATATGTAATTTAGAAAACACTTTTTTTTTTTTTACTTTGATTTTTACAAAAGTACATTACATTTCGTCTTAATATTCAGCAAAAGCCCTGCGTTGTCCCTTTTGATAACAAAATGTTATTTTACATTAGGATGGCACGGTGGTTTAGTGGTTAGCATGTTCACCTCTCAGCACTAGGGATTCCCGGTTCGAATCCCAATCTG
>JAFMOD010000259.1:2408675-2422450 GCA_019802435.1 Corydoras maculifer
GGGCTGAATAATTTTGCACATCGCACTTTTCAGTTTTTTATTTGTAAAAAAATTGTTGATTCATGTATAACTTTCATTCCACTTCACAATTGTATACCACTTTGTGTTGGTCTTTCACATTAAATTCCAGTGAAATATATTTATGTTTGTGGTTGTAATGTGACAAAATATGGAAAAGTTCAAGGGGTATGAATACTTTTGCAACCCACTGTATGTAATGAGCTGTTGGTCCACTCATTGACTACACCCAAAATAAAGATATGACCAATCACTGAAACAGCCCTACTTGGTTTTTACTAAATTTTAGAAAATACAGATCGGAATGCCAGGACAGTGGTGATCTATGGAATGGTAATCGCTAAAAGATGCATTCTCAAATTGTGGAACTGGAATCTGACAAAAAAATTAAGATACAAGGTGTCCGGTAGCCCATAGAACTTGGGCGAAATATGGAGGCCAATTTTTTAATTTTTTAAACCATATATGACTCCTCAGAAATAAAATCTGGACAGCCTATGTGTTGGAATTTAAGTGATGACTTTTGATTGTTGAAAAAGTATGTGCCCCATTATGTGTGATCTAAGTTTGTTGATTGAAGTTCATCTATTATTATTATAATTGTAATTACAATTACAATAATAATTGTTTAATTATTGTAAATAAAGTAAAAATGTAAATAAAATAAAATAAAATAAAGATAACTAATTTGTCTCCGGCGGCACGGTGGCTTAGTGGTTAGCACGTTCGCCTCTCAGCGCTAGGGATTCCCGGTTCGAATCCCTATCTGGGTGGAGTTTCCATGTTCTCCCCATGTCTGCGTGGGTTTCCTCCGGGTTCTCCGGTTTCCTCCCACAGTCCAAAAACATGGAACAAGTTAATTGAATTCTCAAAATTGCCCGCTATAGAGTGTGTCTGTGTGAGTGAGTGTGTGCCCAGCGATGGATTGGCGCCCTGTCCTGGGTCTATCTGCCCAGAGCCCGAGATGTTCTCCCCTGGATGGGCATGGGGAACCCCACCGCGACCCTAATAGAGGATAAGCGGGAGATAATGAATGAATGAATAATTTGTCTCCAATTAAAACATGACTATGCGACCACGGTCACATTACCACTAGGTACTTTTTTGTTCAACAGTTGTACCAAATTTTGAGCTAGATTTTGTTGTTCGATATGGTGATTTATATGGTGATTAAATTACTCATAAATTTTATTTAAATTATATATAAATACATTCACAGGCATCTAAATATTGTGGCACATGTGCAGTATGCATTATAAAATGTGACCTTTGAAAGCTTATGTGAAACTTACATGTTTGTATATTAAAATATAATATATACAGTTATTAAAATAAGGCTAAGCTGTTTAGCCCATCTCTCACACTATTCCTTTAAGAATAAGACCACCAGAAAGCCTTAATTAACAAATAATACCTAACAAATAAGCCTTAGAATCAGATATTGCGCAAGTGTAAAAGATAAACCAAAAACTCAAATAATCTAACTGTATAGCACACAGTGTTTTGGCTTCTTAATAGAGTGAAGATTGATCTTTGTGTAGAATCTAGCAGTTTAGATGCTTTATTAATGCAAAACCCAGTTTAAGAGTTGTCCTGTGAAAGTACATTTAAATCCTGACTCAGTAATCACTGTCTACCCATGGACATTTATACCTTAATTATGTTTAATTGGTTTTAAGAGAACCCCCAGTTTTACTCTTCTAAATAGCAGGTTATGTTGTTATATAGTCCATGTTATTATAAAATCATTTTATAAGTGAGTCTAAAAAGCATGAAAAATGAAGTGTGAAAACCTAAATAAGTAATTGGTGAAGAGAATAATTACATCAGACTGTAGAAACAAAGACCTTTCAGGCAGTTAATTGCTTCTATAAAAAGGCCATGGCAAATATCACAGGCAGCTTGTGTAACAGACAGAGAGAAGATGACTAGATGATATATATATATATATATATATATATATATATATATATATATATATATCATGCTATTTAAAATTTTCTTTCTCTTTAAAATTTTCAACAAAAGACAGAAAGTGACAGATTGTGTAAACCTGCATTATAAATTGTGAAAAAGGAGAGGAGCCATGAGTAAAAAAAAAAAAAAAAAAAGCTTATTGTCACTGGTGCAGTGTGTAAGCCTGGAATACAATATTCTTTAGTACAACATATCTGTATCATTATTTCTACAGATTTGAAAAAATTTTGTTTATTGATTGTAAAATAGTACTTTTAAAATTAAAAATCATTTCATTTATCTAACCAGCAGAGTGCATTAAAGCACCTGTCTCTCTATGCAATGGATATAAGACAATTATGTAAAGCATATTTTCTGGAATTAGGTCAGAGGCAAACAGGGGTGTCAACCATTAGAATGTTTATCTCTAACTCTAAGTAGAAAAAAGAACCACCGATTTTCTTAACCAGTAAACCTACAAACTTTACTTTCAAGTGGCTGCTTTCAGCACACAAAAATGATAAAACTAGTCCACATTCAAAATGGTCAGTTATTTTTAAAGATGGTCCATAGCAACGTCCAGGTTACAGTGAATATATAAATACAATATTTATTAGGGGTGTGCATAATTGCATAATTTGTGATAATACTGGTTTAATATTTAAAACCATAAAAAATCAATATTGTGATATTCTGACTTGTTGACATAATGGCATGCATTTGGTACCCAAATCATTCAGGAAGAGAAACTAATATGACAAAGTGGTGTATCAAAAAGGAGTGCATGTGTGTGAAACAGAAGGTAGCGAGACAAACTATGTTAAGGCAATCAAACAAAATAACTGAACAAGACTGTCAAGCTTTGCACATTATCTCCACATCGCTATTAGTAAAATTCCCTTAATAAGTTCCATGAAATATATGCTTCATTAATATATCACATAAAGAAATACTTTTACAATAATGTTACCCAAATAAATTAACTACCATGTTACCTAAAGCATTATTCAGAGGCTCTAGATAAGGGGTGTCAAACTTGATTGCACTCAATTTGAGCCAAAACTCAAAGCAAACTTCATGTCACAGGTCGAACAGGATAAAAAACATTGTTTGATCACACTAAAAGTAAATGTTTTCTGAACATGAAAAGGAATAGGAATAAAAACAGTCAGGAATATACAATAATTAAAAAAAAAACTTAAAATACTTAAAAATATCTCATGTCAAATTTATAAAAGTTGAACATGCTGCAAAAAAAAGCAGGCTGGACATAATTGTATTACGAGCCGGATATGGCCCACGGGCCTTTTGTTTGACACCTATGCACTAGAGTGTATGATTCATTTCACCAGGCACGTTCGCCTCTCAGCACTAGGGATTCCCAATCTGGGTGGAGTTTCCATGTTCTCCCTGTGTCTGCGTGGGTTTCCTCCAGGTTCTCCGGTTTCCTCCCACAGTCGAAAAACATGGATCAAGGTCAATTGAATTCTCCAAATTCAATTTATAGAGTGTGTTTGAGTGAGTGTATCTGCCCAGTGTCTGAAACGTTACCCCCCCCCCCCCGACCCTAGTAGAGGCTAAAGTGAAAGATAATGGATGGATGGTACACTAGTGGTGAATAGTTGAACTGTAGCCTAGTCAGCTAGCTGGGTTGTTTATATACAAGCTTCCAAATAGTGTTCCGTTCTATTCAAATTGCCAATTTCGTATTTAAGTAGTACACCAGCTATTCTCATGCAGCCTGTGAGGAAACTTCATATCAACAAAAATATGGAATGACTGCTCTATTATATTAATGAATCATATTGTGTTTTCTGCTTTAAATGTTTTAATGATACAAGTATAGTTCAAAAGAATGATATTTTATACATGACTGAAAAATTGGTTCGACAATTCTACATTTAAAATGACATATGGAAAGTACCTTATAAAACCAATGTTGTTATTTTTATATAACATATACATTTTTTCTGTTTTGTATAGTTTTATGTCTTTATATACAGTGCATCCAGAAAGTATTCACACCGCTTCACTTTTTCCACATTTTCTTACGTTACAGCCTTATTCCAAATTGTATTACATTAATCTCTTTCCTCAAAATTCTACACAAAATACCCCATTATGACCATGTGAAAAAAGTTTTCTAGAGAGTTTTGAAAATTTATTCAAAATAAAAAACTAAGAAATCACATTTACATAAGGATTCACAGCCTTCGCCATGAAGCTCAAAATTGAGCTCAGGTGCATCCTGTTTCCACTTATCATCCTTGAGATGCTTCTACAGTTTAATTGGACTCTACCTGTGGTAAATCCAGTTGATTGGACATGATTTGGAAAGGCACACACCTGTCTATATAAAGTCCCACAGTTGACTGCATGTCAGAGGGCAAACACGAAGCATGAAGTCAAAGGAATTGTCTGTACACCTCCGAGACAAAATTGTCTCGAGGCACAAATCTGGGGAAGGATACAGAAAAAAATTCTGCTGCTTTAAAGGTCCCAATAAGCACAGTGGCCTCCATCATTCGTAAATGGAAGAAGTTATTAAGAAAAGTATTAAGTATCAAGAAGTATTAAGCAAAGGCTGTGAATACTTATGTAAATGTGATTTCTTAGTTTTTTATTTTTAATAAATTTACAAAACTCTCAAGAAAACTTTTTTCACATGGTCATAATGGGGTATTTTGTATAGAATTTTGAGGAAAGAGATTAATTTAATACAATTTGAAATAAGACTGTAACGTAAGAAAATGTGGAAAAAGTGAAGCGCTGTGAATACTTTCCGGATGCACTGTATAATTGAAGTCCAATAACATTACTGAACTAAGTCAGAATGACAATCACCTAAACAAGAAGCACATGTTAATTTACTATTGCTTTGGCACAATGGATGTGTATAAGCTGCACGGTATAGAAGGGGACAGATAGTCCTGCTGATGGCAGCATGGTGCATCATTTATTAATGCTATGAGAGAAAGCTTAGCCCACCCAACAGAGCTGTACACAGTAAAGAATAACATTTACTCAGCACTTTTTTCAAAACCTTTCAGGCACTTAGTAAAGAACAAAATGCTTTGCTTCCACTTTTACATTAATCTATTGAAATTATAAAGAACAAACTCATTACCACTGTATGCACTCACATTTTGGCTGGAGCTGTTTTCTAGAGGACTGGAGTTGAATGTCGATACGGATGCCGAGGCCATCGTTGAGACTACAGCTGCCACTTCTGCAATCAAATGCAAAATGGATCAGTAATGCATCAGTATAAGTGACCCTCAGATGAAGAGAAAATCCATCCATTATTTCCGCTTAATCCTCTACTAGGATCGGGTGGGGGGTCCCCATGCCCATCCAGGGGAGAACGCTTTGGGCACTGGGCACACACATACGCACAGACACATACACAAAAACACTCTATATGGGGCAATTTGGAGCATGCAGTTTAACTTGATCCATGTTTTTGGACTGTGGAAGGTAACCGGAGAACCCGGAAGAAACCCACACGGACACGGTGAGAACATGGAAACTTCAACCAGACTGGGATTCGAATCAGGAATACCCAGCACTGAGAGGCGAGCGTGCTAATCTCTAAGCCACCGTGCCAGCCAAAGACAGAAAATATTTTACTTAATAATACTTAACCACACTCCATTTTACACACTATTCAGATGTATTTTCAAATTAGACAGGCCTGTTGACATGGTTCCTTTTATTTAAATGTAGGAATACAGAGAACATATTAAGACGTAGAACTGACTCAGCTGGGGGTCAGTGTCAGTGGGTATTACTGGTGCTGGAGTTTTTGTATGTTTTATGTTTGTTTATTGATGTTTTTTTAAACATGCTGAATCTGCTCTGCCACATTTTAATCATCAGGCTTTTAATCAAAGCAAATGCAGATTGACAAAATTACAAACAGTTCCCAAATGTACTTCTGCAAACTGCACTAACACGAATATTTTATTTTACTTTTACATTCAAATACTGAACTATTTGCTTTTTTTTATATTAATTTTAATTAATATAAATTTTGCGATTTGAATTATTATAATACGTTGCATCTAGAGAACAGACAATGCATTGTTGTGTTTTTTTAATATATATATATATATATATATATATATATATATATATATATATATATATATATATATATATATATATTTCTTTTTTATTGTATACTTTATAAAGTGGGTCCAGTTTACTTCCTTCAGGAGAATAGATTGCAGCAGCGCAAATGTCATATCAAAAAGAGAGAAGGAACTCACTATCCGCAGTTGATATCAGATGTTGAATATATTGTTGCAGTGGTTTCGCAGTAAGTCACTTCTACATTTTTATGCTATTTAATGCTTTGATATGACATCGGTTTACAAAGCATGACATTGCTTTGATATGACATGTTTTTTTTTCTATAAATTCAAGCTTAAACTTTCATTGATCTACTCACATGCAAAAGCAGGTTGAAATTCATACTACCACTACCCTTTTCTTCCCCAGATTTTTTAATGCTGGAATGTTTTTTTCTTTTATCAAAACAGAACTCATTTAAAACAAGGAAATAAAACTTTCTTTAGCAAAGTGCAGATAGACAGTAGCCTTTTTCTTGCATCACTGCCATGCACATCATGAATGTTCAGTGATCTTCTGATGATGGATGAGGATATAAAGGTTAACTTGGGTTTCTTGTGACATTGTAGGTGTAACCTCAGTTGGGCAACCATTACTCAAGTAGTCCATAACTGGGCACTCACTCACACAGACGTACACACAATATAGGGGCAATTTAGAGCCGCCAATTCATCTTAAATCCATGTTTTTTGGCTATGGGAAGAAATTAGAGTAAACCCACACCGGCATCGGGAGAGCATGAAAAATTCCACCCCGAGTGGGATTTAAAACCTCTATCCTTATTATATTTAAAATATTCTAAATTAATCCTAAACATGCCTTATTTAAAACATGTAAATAGCACAATATTATTCTCTGCGCAGCCAGTGGATTAGTGGTTAACACATTCGCCTCTCAGCGCTAGGGATTCCCAGATGGCACCCTGTCCTGGGTGTACTTGCCCAGTGCCTGAAATGTTCTCCCCTGGATGGGTATGGGGAACCCCCCACGACACTGGTAGAGGATTAAGCGGAAGATAATTGATGGATGGATGGATATTCTCTTTTGTTTGATTAAATAATAATGATGGTGTATAAATAATGTCTGGTGAGTGCAGCCCTGTGGCCCAAAAACTGTAAACTGTAATAGCATGCCAGATTGTTCTGACATTTAATAAAACTTAATTTGCTTTGAGCATTGCTTAAACTAAATTAAAGTAACATATTGTGGGGCTGTGCCACATTAGATTTATCTTAGGACAATACACAAAAAGGTCGTTTCATATTATGTCTAGTTCGTGTTGGTGCATGAAAAAGAAAAAAAAAAATTACACCATATTTGTCATTTAGATGAAGCAGAGATCCATTATTTCGTAATCTCAATGCCATATGTCAATTACTTGGACATGAAGAACTGTACAATCTTTATTGGTTTAAACCCTAAAGACAGCGTTTAAAAAGTTAGGATAGCAACTACTTTGTGTGCATATCTTTAGAAACCCAAAAAATATATATTAAAGATAAATAAATAAATAAATAAATATATATATATATATATATATATATATATATATATATATATATATATAATACACAAATGTATTATAAAGACAAATACATCAAACAAGAAAAGGTGTTTTTTAAGTTTAAGTAATTTAAGTTAAAAAAAAAAGTTCATCTTTTTCAACATTATTTCTTTATATAGTTAGTCATGTGCATGTTTTTTATACCGGTGGTTTATTTCAAAGCACACATCAGTTTGCCAGTTAGAATTTTTTATATTTAACTTATAAAGCAAAACGATTAATCAAATGGCCAAAATGTGTTATTACAAAGCAATAGGCAACATTTTTGTTCATGATTTCTTTCCAAGCAAAGTAGTATTCAGTCTGCAGCAGTACACAATCTTCACCTACGCCTTAAACCCAGAGTTTGAAGTTACCACCATGGCTATATTTAACAAGGAGTGTCTGTAATTAAGAGAAACTAAGCCTAGGCCTACTCAACTTGAGAAAAAAACAGTGTTGTTCATTGTGCTCTAAGTGGTGAAGTCATGGTCATATTCACCAGGATGCATTCTAAGTAAGCAATACGGTACTGTATTCAGGTGAAACAAAAGCCATGTTTATGTTCTGCATTAGGTTTTTTAAAAAACTGACTTTGTCTGATTAATAAATAGAATGTAGATCAATGACTCAGTATCATAATCCTTCATTCATAACATGCAGCCTCTCAACTGTTCAAAATTTTATAAAAAATTTGTGCAAATGTATTAAAATTTTAAATAGGAACTTATTTAAGAAAACTTAATTTATATCATGTGAAAGAATGATTTGATGATACGATTTAACAGCAAAAATCTGAATAAACTTTGCTCGGTTGTAAAACTTCAAACTCATTCTGCTAATATCACTGTAGCGCAGTATTCTAGATTTTAGATAATTATTATATCACTCTTACTTTTAATTAGTTCAGCAGCCATATAATTTGATAAACTAAGAGGTTGTCCCTTCTCTCACTGGTAATTTGGAACCCTCAATCCCCTGATCAATAGTTCAGTGTTTAACCAATTACTCACCGCTATCATATCTTAAGAATTAGAAACAGAGTCTATCTGAGTGAACAAAAAAAATGACAAAAAAAACATTCCTTACAGATTCAAGCCTTGTGTATAGTGCTGTCATGAAAGACAAAGCGCACTTGGCAGCTAGTTACATCATAACATACATTGAAGTTACATCATAACCCACAGGCTGTCTGTCAAAGTTAGTTTTTTCTGAACAGAAGAACACTAAAAAAAAGATGCTTTTAATGTGGCAGGAAATGTTTACTGTGGATGTATATAATGACAACCAAAAACACATGTAAGACAGAAGTTGATTCAGTCCAATATTGTTTATTCTGGAAATTGTGCTTCAGAAAACCTAAATATATACATATTTATAAAGTTTTCTAATTTCTACAAAAATCAGGTACACCATTTCAAATGCTTGTAAAGAGTGAGTATAAAATGTAATGTTTTTGCCTGGACTAGGTACAATGACAAATAATTAAATGACAACAAGAATGTTCTTGTGTTTAGAGCAAGTTGTGTTAAATTATTATTTGGAATGTTAAATTATTGAGGCAGCACGGTGGCTTAGTGGTTAGCATGTCTGCCTGTCAGCACCGGGGAACCAGGTTTATATCCTAATCTGGGTGGAGTTCACAGAAGTTCTCCGGTCTCCTACATCCCAAAAATTTGGACTTAAGGTGAATTAGCTGCTTTAAATTGACCCTATATTGTGCGTGTGTTTGACTGTGTGAGTGAGTGCGTGTTTAGAAATGGATTGGCACCCTGTCCTGGGTGTATCTATTCTGTACCAACGTTCTGAACCCCTTCCATACCCTAGTATAGGAGTAAGCGCTTAAGATAATGAGGGGAGATGAAATTACTCCCCTTAAATTAACTAAGCTTAGGTTAGCTCATCTTACAAAGGTATACAGATCACATTAATGCCTTATTCGTATATTTTATAAAGGGGGACAATATCTACCATTTATCACTAATTTGGGGTCAATGGTTCTTAAACTGTGGTATGTGAGGTGGTATGCCAAATAATGGTATAGATATAAAATGCATTATTTTCCCACTGTATTTTAAACACCGTTCTGTAATTTGGCTAGTATAGCAGTATTTGATTGTTAGAGAAACTGAAATTATATAATTTGGTGATCAGTGTTCATTTTAAAAACTGGACTAGATAAGACTGTTTTTTTTATTATAGTGTGTTTGTAACCATTTTATAGAAGAAATAACACACTCAATGTTGTGTATAATCATGAATAAATCACGGGAAAGAGGTGTAATGGCACTTTGCTTTGCGACACCCAACACCACCTCTTTCCCAATTTATTCACAATAATGCCACATACCTTATTGCTTTAAGACACACTCACACCTAATCGATGTTTGCCATATATCATTCAGTGATAAAAACTGGTACTTGGGTATTTTGGTTTGATAATGGATGGTACTTGGTCTGAAAAGTTTGAGAACCACTGTTTTATGTGACTAAAATAAATGAATAAACATTGACTTCGATTTTTAAAAAATGCTCGTTTACATCATAGTATACAAATTATTTCAAAATAAGACAAAAAAAAAGAGTAAATACTGTTAAACGACTGTAAAAAAACATCAAGTGTAAAATAAGGTGTATATCTACAAATTATGAGCTGCTTAATAATGATTTTATTAATGATAATAATTTTGCTTTGCCTTATGATAAAAGGAAATGCAGGAAATAAAAACTTTTAATTTATGTAGCGCCTTACATCAATATCAAGGCCGATTCACATCAAAATAAAAACACATAATACAATAAGGTAAGAAAAGAAAACGTAATTGAATGAAGACATGGGGTTTTTAACAGTGGAAATGAAGAGACAGAGCGAAGAGAGGGGGGGAAAGAGTTCCATAAAGTGGAGGCAGCTACACTAAACGATCTGCCACCCAGCCAGAGGACAGCCGAAATATATGTATGGCCAAAAGGGCTGCATTGTAGGACCTAAACGCTGGGGAGTGTAGGGGTCAGCAGGTGGGAAAGATAAACCGGGGCAGGATCAGGAAGGGACTTAAAAGTAAGGAGCTGTATTTTATATTGGCTACATTGATGCCCAGGGAGCCGTTCAGTTGCTCCAGAACCAGGGTGATGTGCTCATGTTTTCAAGTGGATGTGAGGATCCTAGCCGCAGAATTTTGAATAAGTTGTAAAGGGCTTATTGTCTTGTTAGAAAGACCGTAGAACAGTGAAATGTGTGTATATTCTAAGCCCGTTGTGTGTGAGTGGGAACTTTGTAAAGGTTATTTATAAATGATGATGACACTTTAGACTTTGGCAATGAAGCTTTACAGCCACCAATCACAATCATGCTTCCACCCAAAACACTAAGGTATATGGCGTGAGAGAAGAAGTGAAAGCGGTTCATCAAGTTTAGGAGAACTTGTGTTCCTTTCAGCAGACATCAGCTGGACTGTGACAAACAGCAATCAAAACTCTGAACTTTTGCACAGCGCTGTGTCTCGAACAAAGTGAAAAATGCTCATACAGAGGAATTCTGAAGCCTTCTCTCAAACCAGCCTGTGGCAGTGGGCTGATGAAAAGCAGGTCTATTGTTAGCCTGCCAGTCAACACTTAAGCCAACTTTTCTGAGATGATGGAAAATCAGGCAGAATTAAAAACATGATTACAGTATTTCTCAATTGCTAAAACACAAATCTGTTCTCTGAACCATATTCTTAGTGTCCTAAACCAATTTATTGAAATTGCAATAAGCACATTTCACCTAGTTCACACGTTTGCCAGAACCTTAAGCATATTTCAACCCTTTAAGACACAATTTTCAAACGTATTTTCACCCACTAAAACACATTTTGCACTGTGATGCTCTTGGGTTGCATAATGGTTAGCACAGGTAGAAAAAAAATGAAACTCAAAGCACTGGTGTCAAAAATTAAACAAACCGCTCAAAATTGATCAAACATATGACAAATGAAGTGAAGAGACCAAAATAAGGCAGTAAAAGGAGTAGATAATTACTCCATCCATTCCGCTTTATCCTCTATTAGGGTCGCAGTGGGGTTCCCCATGCCCATCCAGGGGAGAACGTTTCGGGCGCTGGGCAGATACACCCAGGACAGGGCGCCAATCTATCGCTGGGCACACACTTACTCACACAGACACATACACACTCTATATGGGGCAATTTGGATAACTCAATTGACTTGATCCATGTTTTTAGACTATGGGAGGAAACCGAAGAACCCGGAGGAAACCCACACGGACACAGGGAGAACATGGAAACTGAGAGGCGAACGTGTTAACCACTAAGCCACCGTGCCGGCCTAGATAATTACTCCTTTTTGCTAAACCAAAGTTTTGTTTTGAAAATGCATTAAAATAAATAAATAAATAAATAAATGAAGATTATTTCTACTACTTCATAATCTTTCCTTTTTTTGGTGTTGTGTGAAAGGACTGTTCAGTGGTGTTCTTCATTTTTATTGACTCGAGGCCTGTTTTGACAACATTATTTGGTTTTAAGCACTGTTTTGTGGAAAAAGTTGGGTTTTGCAGGAAGAGTCAACGGTTTTGTGGAATTTAGGATGTGAAAAAGTTAAGGGTTTTGTATTCATGGTTCCATGAACTGTGTTTTAGCAATTGAGAAAAACTGTAAACTCAGCTTGCCGGGCAGAACGGGGCTCACAGGGCAATTCAGACAACAGTGTATCAACATGGTTACACACTCATACAAGAAACGCCCCTCACTCAGTTAAACAACTTTGATGTGTAATAACGTAATCATAAATATTCGAATGTGCAATGTTATATTATTCTACCATATGACACACAGTGCAATATATCTTCATATATATATATATATATATATATATATATATATATATATATATATATATATTATACTGTACACATGCCACTTTACTTTTACTGTATTGCATATTTTTTGGTACTTTTAGTTCAATTGTACTGCGATTATTGTTATTTTTTTATTCAACTTTTGTATATATATATATATATATATATATATATATATATATATACACACACACGAATAATGGAGCCTTTCTGAAATTTCCCCCTGGTGATCAATAAAGGATTCTGATTCTGATTCTGAACTTTGAAAAACTTCTGGATGTTCCGTCAACACTTTGAGCATCAAACACGGCGTTCAGCGACCAAGACCAGCGATGCTGCTTTTCCCACCCTTATTCAGGAAAATCCCGATTGCTAGCCCGTGGTTGGATACTACTACCCCTCCTCCGGCGTTGTGATTGGACGACGCCTAGCAGTCATGCCTCACAGCGCATTTGAGTAGGTGAGGCTTTTGGAGGAGGCGGGACTTTGCGGAATGCAGGTGGAGAAATGTCGCACAGACCCCGAATATGGATACAAGGAAATAGCACAGGCCCATCTGAGAGACTGCTTTAAAGTGAAGCCATTTTAACCATCGCTTTTTAACCAGCATGCCGACTGTCAAACAAGCGCACCCATGAAACACATGCCCCGCTCGACGCAGTCAGGCGCAATCGTCTGTACTTACCCAGTAAGTGCAGTTCTCCGCTTCGGAAATGGCTAGTCTCTGTTTAGCACCGCCACGGGAAGAGCTCCGCCAGAGTCATGTGACCGCGTCCATCGCTCCGATTGGCTGCTTATCATTTTCACTTCTGTTCTTGGATTCTTGACCCCATTCTATTTTGTTGTACTCTTTATTTCTGTATTTGTTTTATTTATTTATTTTTTTCTCAATTGCTGAAACACATTTCCTGGAACCATGCATCAATTTCTCCGAACTTTACACACAAACCCTAAATTTCACAAAACCGTTGACTCTTCCTGCAAAACTCAACTTTGGTCTCAAAACAGTTCAAACAGTGCTCAAAAGCAAACATTCATTCATTCATTCATTATCTCCCGCTTATCCTCTATTAGGGTCGCGGTGGGGTTCCCCATGCCCATCCAGGGGAGAACGTCTCGGGCGCTGGGCAGATAGACCCAGGACAGGGCGCCAATCCATCGCTGGGCACACACTCACTCACACAGACACACTCTATAGGGGGCAATTTTGAGAATTCAATTAACTTGATCCATGTTTTTGGACTGTGGGAGGAAACCGGAGAACCCGGAG
>JAFMOD010000259.1:2427218-2477950 GCA_019802435.1 Corydoras maculifer
ATTTAGGAAGTTATCAGTTATTATTTCTTGAACTAGAGCTGATTTTGATGAAAGTGACCTAATGTTTAATAACCCAAGATTTAACTTAAAAGTGTTTCTTACATTACTTGAGGTTGTATTGATATTAATGAGATTTTTATGGCACACTTTTTGGACTCTTTTTGTTTTTTGCTCACTGCGATACTTGATAACTGTCTTAATGGTATGGAACCTAATTATTCCATACTAATTAGAATGTTTGAGGCGTGAGGTATATACACCTAGGACAGAGTGCCAAAGTATTGCTAAACACACTCACACACAGACACACGGACAATGGAGCATTCACTTGACCTCAAATTCATGTTTTTGGACTGTGGAAGGAAACCCATTCAGACACGGGGAGAACATGCAAACTCCACCCAGATTGATTTTTGAACCTGGATCCCAAGCATTGGGAGACGAATGTGCTAACCACTAAGCCACCGTGGTGCTTCCCAATCTAAGTTAGTTTACTAAAAAAATTGACATTGTAAATTTTTATAATACTGTGGGTTTTTAATATCATCCCTACATGATTGATTATTGATCCTCTAAACATTCAGTGATGCTTACAGGACTGTGTGTACAGCATAAGTCTTTGGCTGGACATTTTTGGTTGATGGATAAGTTTCAGCAGGGTCACTGAGATGCCTTAAAACACATCGCAATCACATGAATGTTACTGCAATTCTCAGTATCCTCCAACACCAAAATAATAGCTGCTTTGTTGTGGTCCCAATTACAAGTACAATAGATACAGAACAGCGCAAAGGGGGCTATCAATGTATGAAGGAAAACAGATGGGCTTCAGTCTGTATTTATAAAACTACAGTGTACAGCTAAATTAACAATGATTGTACAAACATGGAGGTGTACGATAAAAGTGTATATACAGTAGTATTGCTGATCTGTACTGTTTGCATTACAGACTTCCTGTTTTGGTTATGAGGCACGAGGCTGCTGTATAATGGAAGGAGCACATTTCCTATTCGCAGTCCTACATTTGACGACACATTACTGACATGTGAGTGTAGATGTAGAGCAGCAGGTAATGAGGAAGCAAAAACTCTTTTTTGACCTCTGAGTGAAATAAAACCATCAGCCACAGAACTGAGATGCAGACGAGCATTAAAACGCTTGCTGTTTTGTAGGAAGCTTGAATTAACCAGAAGTTCCACTGCACTTCCTATGCATTATAAATAAGTGCTTATTTATATTAGCTTGACAAAATTTTGGTTGATTAACTGCATAGTTGTCTATATATGTGGAGCTCTTAAATTCGAAAGTAATCTAGTCAGCCATGAAATGCTGCTAAGAAATTCTGCCATCCATCCAACATTCTCAAAACAGTTCAAACAGTGCTCAAAACCAAACAATGTTGATTAAAAAAAGCCTAATCTTTATTGTCCACAAATAAAAATCAATTTTCGAAACAAAACTTCGGTTTAACACACACACACACACACACACACACATATATGTGTGGGGAACCCCCCCCCCATGACCCTAATAGAGGATAAAGCGGACAATAATGGATAGACAAACAGCTTAGCCAATCAGATTTAAAGGCCAGAACTACCCATTTTACACCAATATTATAAAAAATATAATATGTGTATGAGTACAATATGTTTGTGTGTTCCTTATACAAATCCACTCCGTTGCTTTGATCACCATGACATTTTATCATTCTTTTTCTCAGAGATTTATATTCTCTTTACAGCCACCAGTGATTGGTAGCCATGAGTGGTTAGCACTATAGTGGGCAGAGGAAACTTATATTTAGATGATATGGGAGTTTTAAAACTAACCATTAATTAACCATTAAAATATTTCAAATATCTCCCAGTTCCTTGTCCTGTCATGTACTTTAGTGTTTCTGATGGATCAACCAAAAATGCAGAGTCATCAGCAGTCTATGTAGCATCCTGCAATTACAGATGTAGAAATAGAACAGATGTGACTTTTACAAACTGTGCAACAACAGATGAGCTACTGTTTCTGACTTTACATTTACAAGATGGACCATATATATAGCACTTCTTACAATAGTACATTGTCACAAAGCAGCTTTACAGTGTTGTAAGCCTTTAAACCCCCAAAGAGCAAACCGAAGTGGCAGTGGCAAGAAACACTGTTATGTTTTTTTTAAGGAAGAAACTTAGAGAGGACCAAGGCTCAGTGGGGGGCTCATCCTCCTTGAGTGGCCAGGTGGGCTACCTACCTACCCACCTACCTACCTACCTACCTATCTATCTATCTATCTATCTATCTATCTATCTATCTATCTATCTATCTATCTATCTATCTATCTATCTATCTATCGATCTATCTATCTATCTATCTATCTATCTATAGATAGATAGATAGGGCAAGGCAATTCAACAGACAATCAGTAGAACACATTTTGATGAACATGACATAAGCAACTGGTAATTTAAAAAACAGCCAATTGTAAATGACCATTTGCATGAATGTACAATAGCATTTGCAAAAAGTGAAACAATGAGAAATGCCTTCTATGATGAGCACAAATGACAAGGAGACGTGAAGATTGAACATAAATGAACAGTTTTAAGATTTAATCCTGCCCTGAGAAATGAACCAAATGGATATTTACTGCTACTAGGAAGTAAAAGTAAAAAAGTAATAGGTAAAATGACATAAACCCTGTAGAGAACTTGCGGGCCCTATTTGAAGCAGAGTTTAATGGTGAATTAAAACAGTACACCTCTTTTGAACCTTGTACACCTCCAACAACGATGACAGGGCCTACATGGAGGAGATTATACACCTGGAGACCTGGTGCCAGGATAATAATCTTCAACTCAACGTCAGCAAGACTAAGGAGCTGATAGTGGACTACAGCAGGAAACAGTCGAGCTTCCACCCTGTGATGATCAATGGCGCTGCAGTAGAAAGCGTAGACAACTTCAAGTACCTTGGAGTTCACATCGCGCAGGACCTATCTTGGTCCTGCCACATTAACAAACTGGCAAAGAAGGCTCGTCAGCGTCTCTACCACCTTCGACGTCTACGAGACTTCAGGCTGCCCTCCAAGGTCCTGCATAATGTCTACTCCTGCACCGTCGAAAGCATCCTTACAGGGAACATCATAACCTGGTTCGGAAACAGCACCCATCTGGACAGACGGTCATTACAAAGAGTGGTACGTTTGGCCGAACGCACCATCCGAGTAGCACTTCCAGACCTCCAGACCATCTACAGGAAGCGGTGCTGGTCCAAAGCCAAAAAGATTGTGGAAGACATCAGTCATCCGGACAACAAACTCTTCACACTGTTGCCATCAGGATGGCGTTTTCATGTCCTGAAGGCAAACACAGAGAGGATGAGGGGGAGCTTCTTCCCAACGGCGATTCAGACCCTGAACCAGGACTAAAAGGACATTAACTTGAACCTGTAACACTGCACTAAAATATTTGCACAAAAGCACAACCCACTTTATAATTCCATTGCACACTGTACATACAGAGTTAAATTTTATTTTATCTTATTTTTATCTTACTCTATCCTATTTTTCTTATTCTTATCCTTTCAATCAAATTTTATTTTCTGTGGAGAGGTCAAAAAAGAATTTCACTGCTGGCTGTACCATGTATAACCGAGTATGTGACCAATAAACCTGATTCTGATTCTGATTCTGAACAGTATCGTTGAGGCTGTGGTTACTGCTACACAAAAAGTTGACAGTCAAAAGTTTAAAAACGACAGATTCTGGGAACAGAAGCCCTCTGACTGATTTAATTTAATTTTAATTTATGTTTAGTTGTAAATTTTAGGTTGTTTAATTATTTTTCTTACTTTAACAAATGAGGTAGGAAATGAAAATTGTTCATCAGTCAATTGTATAACAGTTTTTCAGACATATATTTTCCTAAGGAATTCAAAACCTGCCTTTTACTTTCTTAACCCTTCAGATTTGAGAACCATGAATCTTTCAGACAGATGGACACGATATTTGATCAATAATAAAATGAATCACCAAAACACAACTTGTTGATGTACACGCAATTTAAATGACCTTAAAGTGTAAATCTGTGCACGGTTGTGTTTGTTTTCCCATATCATTATCTTCCACTTAATCCTATATTAGGGACTAGGATTGCAGGAAGAACATTTTGCCGCTACACTCAGAACAAGCTGCCAATCCATCGCTGAGCACACACTTACACATATATATATACTAGATATACAAAGTTAAAATGGGGCAATTTAGAGCAGTCAATTCACCTTAAACCCATGCTTTTAGACTGTGGAAGGAAACCGGAGAACCTGGAGAAAACCTAAACAACACATGGAGCACATGGAACCTCCACCGAGATTGGGATTCGAACCTGGATCCCCAATGCCTGAGAGGCAAATAAATACTAAGCCTTGGTTTCGCCCAGACTGACAATATGTTCAGGGTGTTTCGCTGGCATTTGCCCTTTGAGCACTAAGATGGGCATAAGCTTGCTTGAAAAATCCTTTGTGAAAAAGGAAAAAAAAAAGTATGTTTTGGGAGAATGTTTGGCTGTATACGAAGCAGTGGTAGTTAAATACATACCACCCCCTTTAAATGACTGCATTTTAAATACGCTGACTCACACATAGGGAACTGGGAGCAGGAGCAGTATAAAGCAGATGGTAAATGGGAATTTGAGGCTTAGAGAAGTTTTGAGCATGTGGTGGCATGGCACTAATATGTATTTATACGCATTCATATGAATGCACTTATTTTAAATTGCTATTTTTCCAAAGTAATACTATTCAGATAGTATTACTAGCAATCAGTAATTCAGATTGCTAGTCCTAAAATGTTTAAGCGACATTTTTCCAAAAGCTTTGAGATTTCTTACGTGAATATCTAAGCCACAGTGAAAATGCATACTATATTCATTTATTCATTCCTTCATCTTTCACTTAATCTTGTACTAGGGTCGCAGGGGGTTTTCCATGGATGTCCGGGGAGAACATTTCAGGCCTTGGGCAGCTACAGACAGGACAGCCAATCTTTTGCTGGGCACACTCACTCCCTCACACAAAAACACTATATGGAGCAACTTAGAGTATTCAAAGTACTTCGAATACATGTTTTTAGACTGTGGGAGGAAACCCACGCAGACACGGGGAGAACATGGCAACTCAAACCTGGGGATTCGAACCTGGATTCCCAGCGCTGAGAGGCAAACGTGCTAACCACCAAGCCACTGTGTCACCTAATACATACTACAGTGATCACTGAACTTAATATTTAATGCAGTATGCGGGCAAATACACACAAAACAATAATAAATGAAACCCACTTACAAATGGTTTGAATATATACAGTTTATTGTTTAAAAATGACCAGACAAAATTGAATAATCACAGAGAATATGCACTAATTAGGATGGCTTAAAGTCCATGCCCTTAGCCAGCAGACCATGAACAGAAGGGGAACTCAGGACTCTGGCACAAAAGAATGGGCATACTGTATGCAGTTTAGTGGCAACTGTGACTCCATTATGATCTACAGGATGGTGTTACAATATTTCTCACAATGCCAAGTTGAATAGCTTTCAGTGTAGATGTTATATATCAACATAGACATTGATTTATAATATAGTGACATAAAGGTTTTTGCACCTAAAGACACAATTCTTACTTGATGTGTCTCCACCTTCAAGGAGAGAATAAGTAAGACAATCATGTCTAGTGCAATTCGTGTTGGAATATAGGGGATCACCGGACCTTTGTGGTGCAAGTAGTGTCAAAAACTGACGTCACAAAGATTATTCAGCCAAGCAGGAGTACCACGAGTCCAGTTATGTCAAAACCATAACAAATATGTCAACATTGTAATACATAGTATTACTGCATCTGCAACCAATATTGTCCTGCATATTACAAATTACCATAGATTTTACAAGTTCATCATGTTTTTGTTCCCCCTCCTTTACACTGTTTTTCTTCTTCATACACTTAATCTCAGTAATTATTTACAAAAGACATCTAAATAATGCATTTGCCCAAAAGAAGTATAAATATGTGTATTCCTTTTGTATGTTACAGTTATGAAAACATATTTTACAAAATAGTTTACATTACTAAGCCCCTTTTGGAATACCACCGGATAGCTAACATGGAAAATGACTACATCACGTGCACTTTCAGTAGGTGATTCTAGCCACTGAGTGTTTGGATTTTTTTTTATCATATTTAAAAAAAAAATGCCCTTATTTGTTTGGCTGTGAAAACAGTGATGCAGTTTAAGAGTGGAATTTGACTAAATGTTGTGGTTTTCAGTGGTACTCGACATGACTTGGAGATCTACACATAGCCGAAACACTGGACATCTGCTCCGTGCTCCGAGGCGATGTCTAATCCATCGTTTCAACTGATGTGAATGCTTACAGCAAGTTCCATTTGGCACCACCTGGGAACATAACTTTTAAGCTTCTCTGAGATTCCCTGCAGTTTCTCATGAAGTCTGCTCAAGGTACTCGTCAATCATGTTTAGATTGTTAAGCCAATCATCATTGGAACCCACTAAAGTGTCTATGAAATCTACTTCACTTGCACCAACTCCTGCTGTTCCCCCTGGTCCAATAGCAGTGTGACTGTTCTGGTGCTGTGCAGGATAATCATATGAGGGCATTTTATAAGCTGGATTTTGTCTTGGACCATAGCTGTGTGCAAGGTGATACTTGTCCACTGAGGCAACAGAATAGCTTGGGGGTGCCATCCCATGAACTGGGTCCATCATGCCCTGAGTTCCAGGTTTCATCACGTCTATGGCAGTCAGGGGGCCCCTCATCCTGAGGCTTTGCTGAGCCATGGATGGATGTGGGTGCCCAGAAGACACCTTTTGGATCTGTCTTCCCACCAAGCCAGGAATTAGTTGGTTTGGAGAAGGGCGAGAACCCGAAAAACTGGTGGGCATACTTGGTCTCTGTGGGAACTGAGCAGTCTCACACACCGGTGGGACACCTCCACTAGGAAATAGATGCTGTGGATTGACAGGGTCCATATGGGAGTGTGACCCATGCTGGCTTTGCCACAGTGATGACTGCGAGTGGGGTTGTTGAGAAGCACACATCAAACGTGGAGGAAGAGACCCACCCTGATGCAATGCCTGTCGAAGGTGGTTGGTTACCACTGGAGCCCCTGCCAAGCTTGATCCAGGTATTCCCGGCCGGGCCACAACATGTCCTGGATGGTTAGGCTGTCTTGGAGGGCCTCCCATTGCCAACAAGGCCTGACTTGGACGCATAGAGATCCCTAAATCTTGCGATGGGTGGTAATATGGTTGCTTGGGGCCACCCCCTCCCATGTACGGACCAGAATGGCCGACTTGGTTGAGAGATCCCGGGGGAAGGCCCATGCGGTTGGATAATACTTGGCCACCGTGGGACATCATGGAAGGATTAGGATGCTGAGGTACGGCCATTTGGTAACTATTGCACTCAAGCGGGATGGTCTGTCCTGCAAAAAAAATAGAGCAAACAAAAACTTTAATATAAAGTAAATTCACAAGAGATCAACAAACACCACCAAACAAATCTTTAAATTTGGTCACCCTTTCAAGTTAACATGGAATTTAACATAAAATGTAATTAGAAACTGCTCAGTAAATGCTGGCACTTTACCTTGGAATGGTGCCACCTGCTGGCAATCTGGCATTTGTCCTCCGTTCATTTCCATCTGCCTACGAGATTCCTAAATCAGACAAAAAAACAAAACAAAAAACATTTGTATAGTCTAAAAATATGTGCAGGTTCACTAAGATTTACATTCAAAATAATGTATAAATACCGAAGTATTTATAGTATGTGCCATTTGAAGTGCCAGTTAAACATATAAAAGAACTTAAATTAGGTTTAATTCTGCATTATGCTGAGGCTATTTTAAAACTAACCTGCTGTGGTTTCCTTATCATTTCAGTCTTCATTAGAATGTTGTAGTTAGTGCTCTGCCCTGGACGAGGCCCCACAGAGGGGTCCTGAAGATGCGGCACCATCCCCACATTCTGGTCCTAAGAGAGAGGAAGAGAGGGAGTTATTCAGCTCACATTCCATTTCCAAATTTGGTTATCAGTCTATCAGGGAAACAGCTGATAATGGCCTAAAAGTGAGTACAGATGAGAGACTACAGTGGCTTATGTATAAAATCTCACACATGCAATTGATTATGGTTTAACCTGATTTTAATAACTGACAGGATTATGATCTGTACACATTCACGGTGGGTTTAAAAACAGACTCTTGTTCCACAGAGCAGTATGCAAATGTAGGCCCACTTTGACTTGGCACTCTTCCCACAAACAGAACACAGCCCACCCTCCTGCTAATCTTCCATATTATTCCCATATTCATCCCTTGGCTACTATGGGGTCGGTTAAATTTGCTTATAGCTGTATCAAGAAAGCTTGATCACATATGCTGTGCTGATGTATGATATATGATTATATTGTGCAGGACACACTCGAAGTAAAGTGATAATTAAATTAAAAATAAAATTTGCTCATTTAACAGACACTTTTATCCAAAGCGTCTTACAAATAACTTTTATTGGGGTCAGAGAACAGGGTTGGTACAACACCCCTGGACCAATGAGGGTTAAAGGTCTTGCTCAAGGAGCCACATTGATAACTTCAGTGGACCTGGGACCTGAAATTTGAACACACAACCTTCTGATTGATAGCCCAACATCCTAACCACTGAACACATAATCACATTGCCCAGTTTATTAATATATTTATTCATTCATGATCTTCTGCCTAATCCTCTTCTCGGGTCACGTGGGGTTATACCCATCAAGTGGAGAACGTTTTGGGCGCTAGGCAGACAGGGCACCAATCTATCCCTGGGCACACTTAGTGACACAGACACTCACACAAACACACACTATTTGGGGCAATTTAGAGCATTCCATTTACCTATGCTTTTGGACTAATGCAAAAAAAACAGAGAAGCCGGAGGAAACCCACGCGGACACGGGGAAAACATGGAAACTCCATCCAGATTGGGATTTGAACCTGGATCCCCAGCGCTGAAAGGCAAACATGCTAACCACTAAGCCACCTGTATATAAGTTTAATCAAATCTATAATTTAAAACATAACCTGCAACTACTTCATTTGTTGTGTTTATGTTAATGATGTGGGCACCATACATACATATGCAGACAATACAGAAGATAAAATGTTAGCAATTAAAGGAATATTGCGTAAGTAAAATCTAAATACTGCCTATATATACTGTATTACTGTATGTGTGTCTGTGCCTGAAGTGTGTGCTCAGATGGATTGGCACCCTGTCCTGGGTGTATCTGCACAGCAACTGAAACGATCTGGATGGGCATGAAGAAACCCCCAAAAACTTAGTCCCTAGTATATGTTGAAGCAGAAGATGATGAGATAATCCGTAATAATCTCATTTTCTTTAATCACGCATTAAAGCATTTCTATGCAATATAATCAAAATCAAAAAGTTTTTTAAAATATCAAGACCTAAATTTGAAATTAAGCATTTAAACAAATGTCTTTTCATAGCTGGCTTTTTCCAAAAGGCTTCCAAAAGGCATAATTTAAGGTTACACACAGACAGCGTGTTACTGAGAACCATGTTTCTTGATGGACACTAGATGGCACTAAAAGCGCCCTTTCTAACAACTGGCTTTAATGGCTTTAAAATTAAAAGACCCACCTACTGTATATGGATTAATGTGGTGCAACCACATTAATAAGATAGAACATAATTTGGTAACATTTTAACATATTTGTAATCTGAAGTGGTGAGCCTTCAAAAGTAAGTTTCCTTAGTGAAACCTGGGAAACTCCCCAGAAAAAAAGATCCTCTGATCTCAAACCAAACTCGTCACAAAACCAAATGAAAATGGCTGGTGTTTGCATTGTGGTGTAATGCGAATTAGATTTTTGTACTGTTCAAAATACACAACTATGCTGATGTTACATGGTGAGACTAAAGGAGCCACATCGATCAGAAGTACTGCTATATTAGATATTAACAAAAGGTTGCACATCTACCACAACTCAGCCCGGGACCTCTTACTGTGGGATTTGTTATGTACCTGTGTGGGTTTTCTCTGAGGGCTCCATTTTCTTTCCATAGCCCAAAACCATTTGAGTCAGGTGAATAAGAGACACTAGGTTGATTCAAAGTGTACATGTGTGAATAAGTGTGATTGTGTGTCTACCTTACAATGGACTGACTGTACAAGAATTGCAATGAAACACTATAAAGCTTAACTATGTTTTTTTTAAGATCTGCAGGATGGGTCAAATAAAGGACATTGCAAAAGGTGTTACTGCATTAGCATGGAGTTCACTGAATTTGAAAAATTTTAATATTAGCACAGGCTCAGACCATCAACATCTCTAAAGTATGTTTATACTTGCTGCATTCTATGTACATGTATAGATGTAGATGTAAAGTTACACATACATTTATTACACATACATTTATAAGCACACAATGAAAACAGTAAATTCATCTGTGCAGATAGTACTTGTGAATATGAGATCGCATCTGGTGTTGTCACTATAAGCATGAGTGAATCATGGGGAGTTCCCCTATGCCCATCCAGGGGAGAACGTTTCAGGCATTGGGCAGATACACCCAGCAAAAGGCACCAACCTATCGCTGGGCACGCTCACTCACACAGACACACCCACAAACATACTCCACACATCCACGTTTTTGGGCTGTGGAAGGAAACCCATGTGGACACGGGGAGAACATGGAAACTCCACTCAAATTGGGATTCGAACCTGGATCCCCAGTGCTGAGAGGCAAACGTGCTAACCACTAAGCCACCGTGCCGCAGTGCGAGAATCAGTTTGAATCATATGTTTCAGTGGAAGAACCTCCCCCTCTCCATTTTCTCCCACAAGGATATTCCACCTCAGGGCCTTGGACGATCCCTCATTTTTTGCTTTTTAGACAAGGAGTTGGGGGTTGGCAAAGCATGTTGTCAAAGTCTGATGGGCCTCTTTCTTTTCTAGACTTTTTTTATTTTCAAAAGGTAAAAAATATTACTTAATTCTTAATTGTGTATTTTTTTTATCACAGTCAGCTAGTTTGTTTCTATTAATTATTTTATATGTTCTGATTGGCTCTGCACCTTTACATTAATGTTCTGTTTATTATCCTATCCCAAGATTTTTTGTGCTGTTGGTCTTCATATATAAAACTCTAGTGAGCACTGCATTTGGTTCTGATCTGTCTCCTATTAAATATGTATGGTGCATCATGAAGAAAAGGTGATCATGTCCTGTTGAGCAGCACAAGTCTTGGGTACAGCAAGCATGGGTAAAAATGGGTAATTATTTCCAAACAATTAAATAATATAGTATATATAAGTAAATATAGTATAAAAATATGAGTGATGTTATGGAATTGTAAACAAGTCTGTATCAGGTTTTTAAAAGCATGCTAATTTTCAAATATGCTTGTGTGAAAGTTGATCGAACAGTGTTTTGTGAATGGGCAGTAGAGCTGAGGAAACAATGGGATTATTTGACTCACGTTTATTGTTAACTGTGTATCTGTGCAGGAGATTAAAAGAAGAGGAGAGAAAGTATACGAGAGTAAGCTAGAATTATCCTGTCATCTTGTGTTAAGGTGACTGTGAAGACAACTGTAAAAGTGGAGTTTTGGTGCCTACTCAATGAAGAGGTGGAAGGAGTGTAGATAAAACTTGTTGGATCATGTGAAGGTCTTAGATGGAAGATTAAGACGATAGATGAAATTGTAACTTCACTGGTATGGGAAATAAGGAATCTAGAGAGTGTTGCGTGATGTAGCCCAAACTATCCTTCATTGCCATACTACTGCACAACGAGACCTAAAAAGGGAGACCTAAAGGTGGTTGTCTAAAGGTTCTCTTCTTCTATTAAATACCAAGCTGTCACCAGTCTCATCTCATTATCTTCAACTTAATCCTTACTAGGGTCGCAGGGGGTTCCCCATGCCTATTCTGGGGAGAACATTTTGGGTGCTGGGCACACATTCACTCACACAGACACATGCTATATAGGGGCAAATTAGAGCAGCAAAATCACCTTAAATACAAGTTTTTGGAATGTGGGAGGAAACCGAAGAACACTAAGAAATCCCACATGGAAACTCCTTGCAGATCAAGCCCACTACACCACTCCACCACCCTGCCCACCACCACCACCACTATTCATTGTTTTTTCTTCAAATAACATCAGTAAGGTCATACATATTGATATTACACACGTATTAAAAAATATTTCCTCAGTTTCACCACAACTTATAGACTGGTGTCACAAACAAAAAGGACCATGAGGCAGTGGCGGTTCAGCAGTAAGGCGGTGTAAATTATACAGAACACCACTTGGTTAATGGGAGAAGGAGATGCTGATGTTAAGGAGGTGGTAACTGACTCACATGCCATGTGTTTTGTTAGTTGTTTATGTTTTTAGGCAGGAAACACAAGACCTGTGTGTTTTTGCATTTGTAAGAAAAGTTATTTGAATAAACTCACTCCAGCAAAGTTTGTTACTCTTTATGTTTAACAAATAGAATCAAGCTAGTAAAAACTAAGTAGCTTTTCTTTGTCTTTTTGTCTTTTAACATTTTTACAATTTTTTTACACAAAGTGTAGATGTTATTGCATTTGTATAGTAACTCTGTAAATAGGGTTTACAATTACATTAGATTTTTATCCAAATTCACTTACAAATGAGTTTTTGTATGGCTCTGTAAAATAGGTATAATATTTTATTATGGTTCAAATATGGTTAAAATATTTAATCAAATATTCAAATACTGGAATACTTGTTTTTTTACACAGGTTTTATTTTACTAAACTCAAAACAGAATAATAATTTCTCATTTTTATTTATATCCATACCGGTGTTTTGCCTCATGGCTTGTAATATAGAATAATCATCTGGTGAATTTTTCATAGTGTTCTTTTCTTTCTGACTCATAAACAAAGCCGAGATGATCATGATAGCACACAAGGTACATCTTTAGTTTTCCTATTGCTGAAATGAATGCTAAGAAGCTTGCACAAAGATGACTGATGTTGTTCCAGTATTACAACATAAAAGCTTTCTTTCCTTTTCATGACACTAGCAACCTCCTTCTTGCAGTTAAACTAACTCTCTTTCTCTCTCTCTAATAAACACACACACACACACACACTCATATGCAAAAACATGCACTGTGCGAAGTCTGTGCTTTGAAATACTTGCACTTTTCCTCTCTCCTTTTGTGTATAATGCATACCAGTAAGCTTTTCCATTCAGCAATTGCATTCAGAGTGCATTTAATAGGTTAGACATCACGGCAGAGGTTATCGAAGCAACCTGCTCCCTTAGCTACCAGGCACAAAACAACTGTGGTGTTGTGCTATATGTGTGTGCGTGTGTGTGTGTGTGTGTGTGTGTAAAAGAGGAACAAAGAGAGAGATAAGTTCCCCCTGTGGCATCCATTGGAGCAAGGAAGATCTTGAATTTAAATAGTGTGTCTTTCTCAAAGCCACCGTTTTACACACACACATACACACACACACACACACACACACACACACACACACACACATACACACACACACACACACACACACACACACAGAGGGTGGGGGTGGGGGGCAAACACAGGGAAAGAGCGAGAGAGAGAGAGAGAGGTTATCAAAAAGAGAGAAAGCCCAGTTACTATGCAATTATTCATTCATTTCTTCTCAACACAGATAACAACTTAAATGATCAGTCCTTCCAGTCAGCTGTAACTTCCTGGTACAAAATAGAAATCTGTGCTTTTGTTAAATAAACGCCAATCACACTGGACTTTACCACTTTGTTCTGCTGCATCATTTCCTACATAAAAATCCTGGCAGTGCTATATGGAAGTGTAGCAGGGTCCGATTTTAATCACTGCCCTGCCATATTTTCTTCATACCGTACTAAGACGAGTCATTAAATAGAATAGCCATGTTCACCTTGATTAAACCAGAATCTAAAGTATTATATGAAAAGGACAGCTGCGATAAAGACCCATGTAAACCAAGACCGCTCCATTTGGCTGCTGAACACATTTTGTTGCCATGTAGCCTTGACCTCTTGTGCTTGACCTTCCTTCTGGTGATGTGTATTGTGCAGTGACCATACAGATCCACTTCCCATGTGCACAGTCTGATGCCAGATCATAATTGAACTGAACACAAGCACATCAAAAAGACTGATGGCCTGTGATCTATGTATCTATCTATGTATCTATCTATGTATCTATCTATGTATCCATCCATCCATCCATCCATCCATCCATCAATATATATATATATATATATATATATATATATATATATATATATATATATATATATATATATATATATATATATATATAACATATTTATAATTATATTTATTAATGAATTAAATAATGCATTTTTAGGAAATGAAACAAAATATAGGACAAAATTTAAAAGAGTAAGTTGGAAATGATGAATCCACCCAGTGTGTTCCATCCAGCTTTACTCAGAGGGAATGTGTGCAAATACACTAACACCTCACTGTGTGCATGTGTGTATGTCTGTCACATTTACCGAGGCATGCTAAAATACAGTGGTGAGCCATCTGCACTGTTCTTGTATCTCACCATGAGAGCACACATACACACGCACACCGACACGCTCCCACTAACATGCACATGCACTCAGGACAAGTAGGAGCTCCAAACATATTGTGATCGCACTTCAGGCAGTGCTGAAGTTAAACTGTCATTAGATACTGCTTAGGTGACAGTGACTGAGACGTCAGGCTAGAGACAAACTACAGACATGTGACTGCAGCTCATTGGAACCACGTTACATCCAGGTGTGACGGAGTTTGAGAGGGAAATATGAGAGAAATGGCTTGTGCGTGTGTGTGTGTGTGTGTGTGTGATAAAGAAAGTGGGACAAAGCACAGTACTGTGTTGTTTGTTTTTGTGTGCAAGTGTGTGTGTATGTGCAGCTGACATAGATTCAGCTTTTGGAGGAGAGTCAGAGACTAAACACACCAGGGTGAGGAGGTTTTTATCTCTACAGAAATTATAAAGAGTTTATTAAAACATACACTTACTGCTACAGCTAATAACTGCTGTTTAACCCGCATGTTGTTTTATTGTATTGTTTTAATACTGAAGCTGATATTAATAGAATGAATGAATCCACAACCTTTTATTAAAATAACTTTTATGTTTTCAGGCATGTTTTTAATTTTTTTCATAATAATAATGTTTTCACTGATGATGTCTAATAAGATGAGGATGCATAGATATTAGATGACATATAATTTAACAGCATGTTGGTTACTTAACACATCCACCTATTGGCGCTGGAGATCCAGGTTTGAATCCTGATCTGCATGGGTTTTCTTCAGGTTTTTCAGTTTACATTCACAGTCCAAAAATATGGATTCAAAGTCAACTGGCAGCTCTAAGTTGCCCCTATATAGTGCATGTATCTGTATTTGAGATACAGTGTGTGCTCAGTGATGGGTTGGTGCCCATCCTGTCCTGGGTGTATCTACCCAGCACCTAAAAAGTTCTACCCTTGATGTGCATGAGAAACCCACCCGTCACTCTAATTAAGGATTGAGTGGAAGATAATAATGAAATTAGATTAGTTATAGGCAGTGTATATGTAAAAATACATTTCCCACAATAAAAAAACGTATAGTTGTATGGTTGATCAGTATTATTGGAAAAGAATGCAGGTCTCGACAGTGCCAGTTTAAGTGTAACAATTCAGTTTTTATACACACCAACACATTCACACACAAACAAACTCATTCACAAATACACACAATGTAATTTTTTTCCTGTATCCTCCTACAAATGTTATTTACTAATTATTACTAGTTACTATAAAGCAGATCAAAATTGTAAAATGCATGTGGTTCTCAAGAACCAGATGATGACAGCTGGGATAGGAGGCAAAGCACACTCTTATTAAGTTCCTGTTTCCTCCATATTATAGCCTGCTCTTTTGATTGATTTAAAGCAAATCCCTTGTTACTTTAAACCAACATTAAGCCTACATAACTTGCAGTGACATTTTTGTTACAAAAAACAGCTGAAAGTATGCAGAACATTACCTACATCTATAATAGTTAGATAAGATAGACAAGAGGTCATTCTAGTGCTTATGTTTTTAGTATTGTCTTCTAATTCCCACCCTCTAAAAATGCCTGTTTATGTTTACATTTATACACTATTTTACTGACCATGTTTTGTAGTTTTGTGAAATGCCACATTATATTTTATATAATATAAAAATGCCAGGCGGCACGGTGGCTTAGTGGTTAGCACGTCCGCCTCTCAGCGCTAGGGATTCCCGGTTCGAATCCCCATCTGGGTGGAGTTTCCATGTTCTCCCCGTGTCTGCGTGGGTTTCCTCCGGGTTCTCCGGTTTCCTCCCACAGTCCAAAAACATGGATCAAGTTAATTGAAATCTCAAAATTGCCCCGTATAGAGTGTGTCTGTGTGAGTGAGTGTTTGCCCAGCGATGGATTGGCGCCCTGTCCTGGGTCTATCTGCCCAGCGCCCGAGACCCCCCCCCCCCCCCCCCCCCCCCCCCCCCCCCCCCCCCCCCCCCCCCCCCCCCCCCCCCCCCCCCCCCCCCCCCCCCCCCCCCCCCCCCCCCCCCCCCCCTAAAAATGCCACATTTTCCCCACAGGTTTAAACATTTCCCTAGGATCTTAGAAAGGGCTGTGACAATATTTTGGCCAAAATATCCACATATCTACAACATATTTTGTCAGTGTTCTATCAGCCTCCTCTCAACAGATTCTCTTTGGCAGGCCAGTAGATAGTTATGAGGCTCTTATATAATAAAATTGATCTTTTTTCGAATATACACCTTGAAACATTTAACAAAGCCAAGTAACAAATGGCATAGTTGGTTGGCATGGTTGGCATAGTGGTTAGCATATCCGCCTCTCAGTGCTGGGAATCCAGCTTCGAATCCCAATCTGGGTGGAGTTTCTATGTTCTCCCTGTGTTCATGTGGGTTTTTTACGGGTTCTCCGTTCTCCTCCCACAGTGTAAAAACACGCATGGTAAATTGGCTGCACTGAAAAGTGTGTGTGTGTGTGTGTTTGTGTGAATAAGTGTGTGCCCAGTGATGGATTAGCACTCTGTCCTGGGTTTATCTGCTCAGCGTCCAAAACCTTTTTTTCCCCCTGGATGGGTATGAAAACCCCCTATTTAGGACTAAGAGGAAGATACTGAGATGGGATGAGTTAGGTTCAAATCTCAGACACAGCAGACAGTTCCTTCGTGTATAGAGTTTGTATGTTCTCTGCGTGTCTGAATGGATATCTTCTGGAAGCCTCTGTTTTATTCCACAGTCTATTTCTGTTTGTAGAATTCTGATCTCAAGTGTGAATGTGAACAATGTTGTTTATGTACTTCCTCTGTATTGGTGTGTTTTATGCATTTCTCCTCATTAAGACTGACAGAAACCGTTGTGATCAGTATATGAAGCTCTGAACGAATAAATGCTTGGTAGGTAATTTATATATGTGATATGATGCTATTCTCCTTTTTAGCTAAATAACCCAAAGAATCCACAAGAATTGTTAACCTGCCATTCTCATATAATACTAATATAAATGACAATCTCATTTGCATACCCCAGCATGCTCATTTTGGACCTTCTCCTAAGCTGAACCACAGCACAGAGATCTAAGATACAAATTGAAGAAGACAGCCTATGTGAGTGAATAGGAATGCAACATACTCTGTGCAGTCACATGGTGCCACAGGCGCTTTGGTTCAGATTATGTTGTACCTATGGAAATGTGCCAATAGTGTCAGTGATTAGCCATCAGCCATAGGGCCAGTCCCACTTAAATAAAATCACCTTTTCGATACATTGTTTAATTGTATTATTATCTAAGGTCTGTGCACATTTGGTAAAGAGTGGGGGATGTCGGACAGAAGGCAATGTTAATAAATAGGATGCTTGACCTAGTTTTAAAACAACATGCATCAAACACACCCCTCCCCAATATCTTTTTTTCATTACTCTCTGTCTCTCTCTCTCTGTCTCTCACACACACACGCGCTACTATGTCTGCCTTTCTGTGTAGCCTGAACTTGGCAGCCTCCGCCATCTTTTGTGCCAGCCATCATCTTTAGCATAACCACATTCAACAGACAAGAAATACACGAACACACACATTCAGATGGAAAGAGTGCGAGAAAAGAGAGAGAGAATTGTAAGGTAAATTTAAAGGTAAAAAGCATCGCTACCTTAAAATGTCAACTAAAACCAACTCACGATGGTGAAGTTTTTAGGAAAGTTAAAGCAGTGACCACACACCTTCACTCAACAGACAGTCTGTGTCATACACTTACACACACACATACCTGATCCATGAGGCAGAGTTGGAGGAATACTGCTGGTGCCAGGCCAGTGTTAACCTGGCAGCAGGTTTGTTGAATTCACTATTCATTCTGGCTGCAGTTGGACATTAATCTAAACTCACATTAAACTAAAGCAAAACCTACACACTCTCATCATCAGCCCTGCTGCAAACATTAATACCATTAGCAATGCTTTCATCCTATTAGTAAGGCTATGTAAGCTTAACAGAGCACCTGGTAAAGCATCGATTATCTCTGTGAAAAAAAAAAAAATCCTACAGTTTCACACCCAGGAGATCAATTTATCTTAATTTACAGGCTCAATATGGCTCACTATGGCTACTAATCTAACAGTTTTATCCTTGTTTTCCCGCCGGACACTGGTTTGTTTGTGCGGGGCATAAATCGCACCCTCCATCATTCTGGAATCATCTCTCATGCCATCTGTATGCCTCCCCCCTCTCCTCAGGGCAAGGTCAGCAGGGACAGAAAATACACACATGCACAAAACCCATCACCCACACACATTCCACATCCAGCCTTGTCTAGTGACCCGAACTGTGCATGTGTCACCAAACAACCTTAGACAAATATTAAAGAATAATCGCATTTCACACCCCTATTTAATATATATATATATATATATATATATATATATATATATATATATATATATATATATATATATATATATAAAATAAAACATTATTTTAAAAATGATTCTTTAATAAATTAAAGTTGTTTATTTAAACTATTTGCAAAGCCTCTTTCAAATCAAGCAGAGTGGAAAATAAAGGAATTGATCAGTGTTGAGAAAAAAATGGTTGAATTACCTTCTAATTTGCATTGCACAAATATAAGAGTGCAAATTAGCTTAATCTGCAGTTATGAGGGAATGCCTACAGACCTGAACAAGCTGTTGAACTAATTAAGTGACAGAAAACACAGCTGCAAAAACAACAATATTTATTACAACAGAAGTTTACTGGTTAGTCATCAAAAACTATTTAAGTCTTAATAAAATGGGCAGGTAACAAAACGGGGCAGCACGGTGGCATAGTGGGTTTCATAAAAATGCTTTCGCTAATGATGTCTAATAAGATGGGGATGTATGGATATTGGATGACTTTAATATAATTTAACAGCATGGTCGCGTAGTGGTTAGCACATCAACCTATCAGCACTAAGGATCCAGGTTTACATCCCAATCTGGGTGGAGTTTCCGTGTTCTCTCAAATGTCTGTGTGGGTTTTCTCTGGATTCTCTGGTTTTCTTCCACAGTCCAAAAACATAGATTCAAGGTGAAGTGGCTGCTTTAAATTGCCCCAATCTAAACTGCACCTATATAATGTGCACTATGTGTATAAGTGAGTATACATTAATTCTGTTTTGAAAAAATGATATCAACTCAACAATATTACCTGCAAACCTGTTTTTCATTTGATTAGAAACTTATTGTAAACAAATCTGATATAAAAGTCCAAATCCCTCCTCATATGATAATGAATAATGGAATTTTGAACTATTATTTTTCCATTTATTTTTTTATTTCAGTATCCAAATCCTAAAAATCAATATTAATTGAAATACATGCTGTAGAGAGTTAACGTGGAGAAAAAACAAAATGGCTAGACCCTGTAATCCTACGATTAAACAGTGTTTTGCCACTGACGTTGTAATTAGAAGTGTCTAACAACAAGAGGTACAAAGACATGTACACCAGTCTTTCTCTTTAGTCGGTCTGAAATACAGCATCTCATTAAGACCACGTTAGTCAGGCTTTTTCTGACATACAGGTTTATGTCTGTATAGTTTCCACTTCATGTTGTGAGACTCTTATAATAACATAATAAGTCTGCAGGGCACACTGACCTGGCTAATCACCCAAAAGGACCACATTGTAAAGCCGTTTTGCAGGTTCAGGTTTTTGCCTTCTTAGTCAATACTAAATAATGTGTGATTGTTTTGGCAATATTAGAAATCCGAGCAGGAATGAATAGGTCCAAGTTCAGGAAAATATCTGTATCCCTTTAACTGCTATTCAGAAATGTTGGATTCGGTTTGATTCAGAATATTGTATTTCATTAATAAAGTCCGTGCCTTAAAGAATGTAAGATGTTATAAAACCTGAGAAGGAGGAACAAAGTACTGAGTGTTCCTTTTTGTTTAATGATTCCATATTTTTTCCATGACTACTGTATTTTATTTTATTTTTGTAAAAAAAAGTGTGTCAATAGCTAAAATAATTGTATGATATTTGTTTTAATAAAATATTTGTTTAAATAAATTTCATCTCTGTGAATTGCGTACTTGCTACAAAGTAAAACACTTGGCTGCACATTCTCCATATGTGGTGATTTTATCAGACACATTTCATACATAGTTAACAATAGGTTTATGAATAATTCACCTTATTAATTATAAATTCATTTCTACATCATCTGTAACACCCAGAATAGAAAAAACACACTATAATCCCCCTTGCTATAATAATAATCTATCTATCCAATATCTTCTGCTTAATCCTATAATAGGGATGCGAGAACATTTTGGGCGCTGGGCAGATACCACCCAGCATACACTTACTTACACACACACTATATAGGGGCAATTTAGAGCAGCCAATTTACCTTGAATCCATGTTTTTGGACGGTGAGAGGAAACCAAAGAACCCAGAGGAAACCAACACAGACACGTGGAACTCCACACAGATCGGAATTCTTAATTATTATTATTATTATTATTATTATTGTTGTTATTATTATAAATAATAAGAATAAGAATAAAATTAATAAACAGAACATTGTTTTATCTTCTATCAGATTAATGAATAGCAAGGACTCATTTATACTCATATTTATGATTCGATCATAATAACCTAGCGATAAATAATTGTTCAATCAGCATTGCCAGTTAAGCATAATGGTTCAGGGAATTTCTTTACATGTCCTTCAACTAACAAAAGCTGAGACTACAGATGCGAATTTTACACAAGGTGTCAGAATCAGGGTGATAAAATCGACTATTTTTCTGCAAACATGCACACGTTCAGCACATGAGCCACATTCATTCTCTCCTTTTTTTGTGCATTTTCTCAGTTACTGTGTGATGTTAACAAAAGGTTGTGAAAATTGTTTTTCTACTAGGATTTGCAACATATATGAAAAACTATAAATATCAGAACATTGTGGCTGAAACACAAATTTCAAAGAAATAGTTGTCGGATGTTTTGTTGCTTCTCACATGCTGATTCAGTTTGAAAAATATATTAATCAATCAAATACCCTAAACATGCTGTCTTATCATTAGCTGCCTATTACTTTACTATACAAACTCACACAGGAGCCATACACATCTCCCTGAGAGGCTTTTTACTTAATTCACTGACAAGCACTTAACCTTAGAATGAACCGGATAAATACATTGACCTTTACTATGCCATCTATGCATCTGGCATTTGGTCTTATTAACAGATTTTTATTGTTTTATTATTTAATGATTTCTGCAAAGCAAAAATGATATCTGTAAAAAATAGAACATGAAATTTGACATGAACATGACACAAAGAATACTAATACAGTAATATTATCAGACTACACTACCATATGAATTTGACAATACAGACATCGATGTGTGTTCATTGTATTTGGTGGTATTTGTTTTCATTTGTAGGTCGCTTTGGATAAAAGCTTCTGCTAAATGACTAAATCGAAATCGAAATCGAAATCTTGACATTCAGCTGGTGCCATTAAATAAGGTTGCTGTGTCCATACTAAGTGAATAAATTTAAAAATAATAGTTTCATCATACAATTCTCTACATGTTACCCACCAGCTACAGAGGTTCTTGTCGTCATTTATAAGCACACATGACCTCAAACGATCAGACACACAGTTCTTCAGTGTCATGCAACAATTTAATTCTTTGAGACATTTTAGCTTCAAGGTGCAGGGCATAAAGAGGGCATGCGCACACACACATACAAAGTACTCAGTTTTAAAAACTGCAAATACAATGTGAAGATTGAATTTGGGGCATTACAAATAGTACTGAACAAATACAGTTATTGATGAGTTGATATTAATACATTAATGCAACTTTATTACTAATTACCTTGCCATTTCAATTAAATTGGCTTATTTCACCAGTGTATGATCCATTTTCACGTCATTAAATGATGAACTCATTTTTTGAAATTAACACTGAACCAGACCATTGTGTTTTGATTTTTTTATTTAGCCAAGTTTTTAGCCGACACTCTAAAAAGATTAAACTGAATGCAATCAAAATGGCTAAGCTGTACTGAGGAATCAGTTCAGATAATCTGTGGCCTGATAAAAAAACTAATACAATGGTACACACAGTACTGGTCAAAAGTTTGGACACACCTTCTTTTTGCTCCCCTTATTGTCCATTTTATCAGTTCCAGATGGCAGTCCATCTGTTTGTGGACTATAGTACATACTGTATTAGTCCCCTTTACTCTGTTCTCTAATGGTCAGAACCCCAATAGTAGCACCTCAGATCAGCGATTATTTGGTTGGTGCTTTATTCCTATCTCAGCAGTGTCACTGAGGTGTTTAAATGAAACTACAGCAGCACTGCTGCACTAAACCCTCCTCACCACATCAGTGTAACTGCAGAACTGACAATAAACAATACACCACCTAAATTATACCTGTTCTATGATGATTTTGACCATTAGAGAACAGAATCAGCAGGGAACTAACAAAAAAGACTAAAGTACTGCAGTCTGTAATAGAAAATCTACAAAGTCCATCTATATGGTAAGTGGAGAAAATAAACAACGGAGAAAAAAGGCAGTGTGTCCAAACTTTTGACTAGTACTTTATGTATTCATATTATTTACTACTACATGTAGTAGTAAATAAAAATTATATGCAGATATGTATAATTTCAATTACTTGTGAAAGTGTTTAATGCAATTTGAAATACCATATGGAGCAAAATTGTCCAAATACGGGATTTGTACGGCCACACACAGGAGCCAGCGTGAGTTTAACAGAAACACTTTCACACAGAAACACGGCCTGAAGGTTGTTGACCCCTGGCTTACTGCACTTATATTTCAATTCTATCTCACAACACAGAAAGCTGTTTAAAGCACATATTTCACAATGTGGTGGTACACGCTCAATACCCCTCCGAATCTCCCCCTGCAAGAACTATCAGCAGCAGTCCAGCACTTCCTTCCTCTAAACTGTGACTGTGTGTGTGAGTGCATGTGAATATATTTGTGTGCTTTTGTGAAAACAATTTCACAATGATAGGAGGTGGGGGTGTCCATGAGGTGGGTGCTGCGAGTTGGGTTGCAGCATACTGTTAGAAATAAGTAAATTCACACATCCACACACACACACACACACACACACACATACACACACACACACACAGACACAGACACAGACACACACACACACACACACACACACACACACACACACACAGACACACACAGATACACACAGACACAGACACAGACACACACACACAGATACACAGACACACACACACAGTCCTGCAATCTTGCCTTGTAATCCTTTTTTAAATTATTTTTGCACTGACTTGTGTATTACAGTAATTTATTGACGCTATATCTACCACTTGAAAGCTTAGAAGCAAAAAGCCACAGCATTCTGCATTTCAATAGAAAAATAAATTGTTGGGATTAAGAAAAAAACATCGTAACATATTGGAGATATAACACACACACATTTCTATCACTGTACCTGGTCACTTTTGCCAATTGCACACATACAGTTACAAATACTTCAGTACTTTTTGGTAAATCACTTGTTTCCCCCTCAGTTTCTAAATGAGTGCAACACTTAACATTATAATCCTTGAAATGTCTCGCTGTATCGCTTAAAACCCTCACACATTCACATTATTTATTTATAGTTGTCACACTCTTTTATTCTCTATTATTCTCTTTTATACTCTACTGTTTTATTTCACACTTTTATTAATTTCCATCCTCAGCCTCACACATTTCTCATGACCTTATGCACATACACATTTAGGTTCTCAGGATTTGGTATGAGGATTACAAATGTAGGATCATTCGACTTTTTGTCAACTTTGGGAAGGATAATATTGCTAAAATCCCATTTTATACACATCACACCAACACGTTACACATGTACCACCACTAGGGCATGGGAGTATAAAATGCATTGTACCATATTATCAAATAGTGTTTTCATTTCATTTTATTATCTTCCACTTAATCCTCTACTAAGTTCACGTGGGGCGGTGAGGGTTTGGTGGGTACCGCATTCCTCTGTGTGTAAGGTTAAATATATTTTACTTTATAGGCCAATCATCATTATCTTGTATATTTGATAATAGACTAACATTTAATACATTTTCATGGTACATGATTTATTGCTCAATCATGATCTACATAATGGCCACCCCTGACTTTGCTGTTTGCAAATGTTTGCTGGTTGGAATTACCAGCTTTTATTTCAACAGCAGACAACAGACAAACTCCAAAATTAACTATGGACAAAAATGGAATACAGATGAACGCTTTAAGTCTTTGGCCACATTAATATGAAAACAATTTGCATCTAAATGAGCACAACTGACTATTTATGTACACTGGGTATGCAAGTCTCAAACAGGAATCAGATGTCTAAAGTATCAGTCAAAAGTTCGTGCTCCATTATTTATTTTCTCCACCTACCATATACTGTAGATGAACTTTTTAGTTTTACTTTTAAAGAAATAAAAGTATTATATCTTCTGTCATCTTTCTTTGGTGAGTGTATATGTCAATAGAGTCAAATCATTTTTTTTTTGTTCACACTAACAAGGTTCATTAATTAAAACAGGTCCAAAAATATTCACTTTAGGCAGGAGTGTCAATTGCATAAGGGGCCTTAGAACATGAATCTTTTCTGAACATGAATATTAGCAAAAACAGACTGGAATATTATTCCACAATATATAAACTTAAACTAGCTTCGCTCTCTATAAAAATATTCATCCATCAAATATCATCCTCCACTTAATCCTCTATTAGGCTCGTGAGGGGGTTGATATATAAAAATATTAACAGAACATCCATCTATACATTATCTTCTGCTTAATACTATGCTATGGTTGTTGGGGTTCCCCATGCCCATCCGGGGGGAACGTTTCAGGCGCTGGGCAGACACCTAAGATGGGGCGCCAATCTATTACTGGGCACACTCACTCACACAGACACACACAAACACACACTATTTGGGGCAATTTAGAGGATCCAATTTACCTTGATCCATGTTTTTGGACTGTGGGAGGAAACCAGAAAACCTGGAAGACACCCGGACATGAGGAGAACACGAAAACACGAATGTGATAACCACTAAGTCACCGTGCTGCCCGATATGAAAATATCTCTTGTCAAAATTAGAAATGTTATAAACATGAAAAAATGAAATAAAAATTATGCTTTTTCACAGAGGTTAAAATAAAAAATCTAAACCTTCGGTTTTCTTGCTCTTGGGAAATTTTTGTAAAATAACCATAAACTTTAAATATCTTTAAATATTTCTGCTCACCATAAAAATGTTCTTGTGAAAATCATACACATTTAAAATATGAGCATGGCCAAATATGAGCAAAACCCTGCTAGGCCACTGATAAAAATAAGGCATAATAGCTCAGAGGTTAGGGTGTTGGGTTAGCAATCTGAAGGTTGTGGGTTTAAATCCCAGGTCCACTGATGTTACCAATGTGAGTCCTTGAGCAAGGCCCTTAACCCTCCAAGGAGGGGGTTGCTCTAAACCCAACCATCAAGTTGGGATATTTGTAAGTTGCTTTGGACAATTGTGTCTGCATAGATAATAACAGATAGATGTATAAAAATCTTGTGGGCCAGATATAATTGTATTTTGGGCTGTATATGTCCTGTGGGCCTTATGCTTAACACTTATGCTTTAAGGGCTCAAACCTCCAGAGTTGTATAGACGCCAGGCAAAGTGATGGATATGTAAATAGAAACATAACACTGTTTAAATAGTGTAAGTCAGTCACATACCATGGTTGTTAATTGAATAAAGCAGCTATTAATCTAATAGTGGATTTTTTTTATATGTATATAGAAAAGATGTACTATAAAGAGCCTACACTTTTATTGTAGACTTGTACATACTCACTCACTCAGTGTGTTTGTTTGGTGTGTATATATCTCACTTATTTTTTCATTATTTATTATTTTTCGATTATATTTGATGAATAAGGGGTTCATCCTGGACAATGGGTGATACACTCTCTCTCTCTTTCTCTCTCTCCTTTTCCCACATTGTGTAATTCTGTACACAGCAGATGTCTGGATGCTCAGTTCAGCACCATCCACATGCTTTCATTTGCTAAATTGGTTAGAGATTTTGCATGCTGAGGTCAGGTTTAGTGCTAAAGGGGTGAGGAGGAGGGAACAGGAACAGGCTGGATTTAGAGTGACAGATGTCTAAAGCCAAATGCATCACTTCTACCATCACATTTCGGGAAAGTTTTTTTGTTGACACTATAACCCCTTGAAAATTCTGAATGTGATTCAGTTAGATCTGAACATCTCTTTTCTCACTTACTCAATCTCTCCTCTCCGTTTTCTATAATTTCGGTGTATACATGCCCTTGTATATTTAACTTAATAGCTACTCATACTAAGCACCAGAGCATAGCCATACAACTCAGCAGGCTCCCAAAGATGATACAAAATGCATTTATTTGAAGCTTCATCTCAAGTACTACAATTTAATGAGTAAATGGGTCATTAGAGAAATTAGAGGAAGAAGTGCCTGTGCTTTAATTGGAAGATGACACAACTAGTATTAGATCAAAATGCTTCTCATGCTGTTCGGGAATTGTTTAATCGCGCATGGACTGTGCTGCTTGCTCTTTAAGAGGAGCAGAAGATGACACTATGTTCATACATCCTTACCACACAGTTTGTATATTACAGAGGGTGGCATAGTGGTGCAGTCAGTGATCACCTGACAACAGGATGGTCATGAATTTCATTTTTAATATAGGTCCTTATAATGTGAGTTTGCATGTTCTATTAGTGACTTTGTGGGTTCTCTCTGGAAGCACTACTTTCCTCCCACAAAACAAAGACTTAACTTCTAAATACCAAATTGCCTTTTTTGTGAATGCGTTTTTTGTGTTTGCCCGTGAATTTGCAATGTGACAGATGAACGGCACCTCGGATTTGTTTTCCCACTTTTTGTCAAATTAATCCTAGATAAAGCTCAGAACCCTTATGACCTGTTTGAAAATAAGCAGCCTAAAAATATCTACAGAACATCCATTCATCCATTATCTTCCGCTTAATAATCATATACTATGGTTGTTGTGGGTTCCCTTTGCCCATTCAGGGGATAACGATTTGGGTGATGGGCATATACAACTGGAACAGGGCGCCAATCTATTGCTGGGCACACACTCACTCACACACGCAATATAAGGGCAGTGTAGATAGAGGCAAATCACCTTGAATCCATGTTTTTGAACTGTGGGAGAAAACCCACGCTTACACTGAGAGAACAAGGTAATTCCACCAAGATCGGGATTCAAACAAGGTTCCCCAGTGCTGAGAGATTGACTTGCTAACCTCTAAGCCAACCATGGCTTACCTATGCCTAATTATAATAATTTTTTATAAATACTTGATGTTCTTCCTGTGTCTGCATGGGTTTCCTCTGAGTCTTCTGGTTTCCTCCCACAGTCCAAAAAAATGGAATGAAGGTAAAATGAATGTGCTAAATTGCCCCATATAGTGTGTGCGTTTGTGTGAGTGAGTGTGCCCAGCGATAGATTGGTGCCCTGTATCTGCCCAGCGCTCAAAACATTTTCCTCTGGATGGGCATGGAGAATGCCACCGCATCCCTAGTAGAGGATTAAGCGGAAGATAATGAATGAATGAATGAATTAGTACTTGAAATGTCATCTATTTATTGCAAAATAAGTGAACACAACATATAGGGGTAATTTAAAGCACCTAATTTACCTCAAATCCATGTTCGTGGATTGTGGGAGAAAACCCATTCGGAGACGAGGAGAACATGGAAACTATACCCAGACTAGTATAGGAACTTGGATCCCCAGTGCTAAGAGATGAACATGCTAATCACTAAGCCACAGTGTCGCCCTTCAACAGAACATGGTGAAGATATAATTTTAACCCCTTTTAAACTTATTTTGGGTTTGTTGATCGAACTAAAACACAGAATGACATGCAGACATTCATTCATTATTCATTCATTATCTTCCGCTTTATCCTCTATTAGGGTTGCGGGGGGGGGGGGGGCCCCCCCCCCCCCCCCCCCCCCCCCCCCCCCCCCCCCCCCCCCCCCCCCCCCCCCCCCCCCCCCCCCCCCCCCCCCCCCCCCCCCCCCCCCCCCCCCCCCGATTCAAACCGGGAATCCCTAGTGCTGAGAGGCAAATGCTAACCACATGCAGACATATACTGTATAAATATGACAATAATGAACAGGTGCCTGACCATTTTACTATCATAGAATTGAACCCATTGTGCTTTTGTTTAAATTCATATTAATTATTCATGCAGTGACTGCATGTAAAAGTGGTTTTAGCACCTATCTCATAAACACTGGGCACAAGGCAGCAGTGAAAGGCATCACATACTCAAAAAATATATATTTAAAAAAAATCAGTCTACATACTCTTATGCACGTTTAGAGGTTATGAGTGGTGGCAGGGTAGCAGCCACCTGATAAAGGCACACAGAATGTTTAATTTGACATGTTTTTATTCTTCTGCGTGAAGCAATCTCTCCATAGATGCACAAATACAGGCCTATGTGTGACCACCAGACCACATCCACACCCCTGTCTTTCTCTGATCCAATGAGCGCACAGGTTTGTGACTACCCACAGTGACATCATACACTCACAATTTCCAAATACTTAACCAATGTTATGTCTGAACCCTCCTAGCTTTGTAGGGCTCTCTCTCTCTTTCTCTCTTGCTCTCTTATTCTTTACTTTGTGAGTCTTTCAGAACAGTAACTACATTTGGGTTACAAAGAATGTACTGTCTGTGTGTGTTTGCGTTAATGTGCAAGGCCCTCATGATCCAGCCATGGCTTCTAACCAACATCCTGTAGATCATATGATTTTCACATTAGTCTGTATGTAACGACATGCTTACCATTACTCACGGTAAATAAAAACAGCTATTTTGGAACATTGTAAAAAACATACTGTGTGCTCTGTGTATACAATGTACTTCGCCCTGCACTATAACTCCTAAATATGTTTAGAAAACTCAACACATTTTTCTTCCTTCTTATTTTCTCTCTCTCTCTCTCTTCCTCTCGCATTTCTTTTTTTATATTACGATATCTTTCCTCACTCTTGCTCTCTCTCTCTCTTTCTCTTCCCCTCTTTTCTCTATTTTACTCCTTTTCTCGCTTTCTCATTTCTTTCTGTATTTTTTTATTTATTTTTGACCACTTTCACATCCCCAATTCTTTCCTTTTTTTCTCTGGCTTTCTCTTGCTTCTTCTCTTTTTCACTCAATTTCTAATTTCTTTCTCTCTTTTTTATATTGTGATCTCTTTTCTCTCCCCTAGTCTTTTCTTTTTTCCTCTCTCTGTATCTCCTCTCTTTTCTCTCTTTTACTCCTTTTCTCTCTCTTACTCATTTCTTTCTGTATTTTAAAAATATTTTAACCCCTTTCTCTCCTTTAGTACTTTATTGTTTCCTCTATCTCGCACTCTCTTTCTCTCTTCTTCTCTCATTCGTTTCTCAATTTTTTCCTTTCTTTTTTTCCTTTCTGTATTTTTTTATATTTTAACCTCTTTCTCTCCTCATTTCTTGTTCCCCTCTTTCACTCTTTCTTTCTCATTTCTTTCTCTATTTTTTCTCTATTCTCTTTTCTCCTAGTCATTTCTTTTTGCCTCCATCTATTCTCGCTCTCTTTTTCTCTCACTTTCTCATTTCATTCAGAATTTTTATATTTTTTTCCCTAGGCCTTTCTTGTTTTCCTTTCTCTGTCTTTCACTCTCAATATCTCCATCCATCTTTCTCCCAGTGGGGTGTCAGGGAACAGGCTTTTAATGCAAAGCAAGTCAGGACAACAAGAAATGAGAGCTTGTCAAAGAAAATGAGCAATAGTAAAAGATAAAGAAGGTAGAGAAAGGGGGAAAAGAATGGAGAAGATAAAAACAAACCCACATGTACAATAAAGAATTAAAAAAAAGACTAAATATAGTGTCTCTCTGTGTGTGTCTGTGTGTGTATATGTGTGAGTGTGTGAGTGTGTGTGTGTGCGTGTGTGTGTATGTGTGAGTGAGTGAGTGTGTGTGTGTGTGTGTGTACTAGCTAGTTCTGTCAGGAAAATGCCTTAGTGCAGAACAAATGCAGCAGTAGAGCAATCTCAGCTTGTGATGGATTGCCTCATAACTATCACACACACATATGCATGCACTTGCGCAGACACACACACACAAACACACACACACACACACACACACACACACACACACACACACACACACACAAATTACGTTTGGAGAAAACCACATATTAGTATAAAAACATTGTTGCATCAGTTACACGGTTAACACACACACACACACACACACACACACACACGTAGATTTTGACATTCGAGAGACAGTAAACACAAACAGAATGATTCCAAAATTACAGAGTGTAGTTTAGACTAAACAAAATTGTGTACCATGATGACAAGAGGGGGGGGGGGGGGTGTTATGCAACTTTAAGTAACTGTAATACGTTCCAGTTTTCCATTTTGTCTTCTGATTTTATCACTTGCTTTAAAATTCAGTGTTGTTCTTTTTCGCACACTATCTTAAATGGAGAACAGCTGAATCCAATCTAAGCTACCTGGACCTGTTTGGTGACTACATTCAACTTATTTCATTTTGAACAGCACTATATATTTCTCTAACACATGGAAGTATGCCTTATCCAAATCTTTTTTTGGAAAATGCATGTTTACATTTATCTGAAAACACATCTTGTTCTGAACTGTCATTCAGACTTGGCAAAGTAGTATGGCACAGGGAATGATGTACTGTACAGTATCTGAAAATTACTCGACTCCGTAGCCAAATGTTGTGAACATTCATTCATTCATTCATTATCTTCCGCTTATCCTCTATTAGGGTCGCGGTGGGGTTCCCCATGCCCATCCAGGGGAGAACGTCTCGGGCGCTGGGCAGATAGACCCAGGACAGGGCGCCAATCCATCGCTGAGCACACACTCACTCACACAAACACACTCTATGTGGGGCAATTTCGAGAATTCAATTAACTTGATCCATGTTTTTGGACTGTGGGAGGAAACCGGAGAACCCAGAGGAAACCCACGCAGACACGGGGAGAACATGGAAACTCCACCCAGATGGGGATTCGAACCGGGAATCCCTAGCGCTGAGAGGCGAATGTGCTAACCACTAAGCCACCGTGCCGCATGTTGTGAACATTTGGGGTAAAATTATTCACAATTTAAACCTCACTTGTACTTTTCTGTATTGACAAGCAGTGCACACTGCCAAAGGTTTTACTATTTTAGAATCACTTACATTATATACATTTAATCTGTTTAATAATTTGCAATCTGTTCTTGTGGATCTGAAGCCAATGCACACAATGCAACACTTCACAGACAAGTGTAGAGTTACTACTAAATACTGCAGACTCTTAAACACACACACACACACACACACACACACACACACACACACACACACACACACACCCCACACACACACAAACACAATTCCCTTCACAGCGAATGGTGTAAACGTTCGTTTACAAGTAACCGGTCACTTCTTGGTGTTTTTTTTTTAACTTAATATAAGTTTCCCCTACGCACAAATATGCTAACCACTTTTGGCCTTATTTTGGCCTTGTATAGGAAACACACACATGTACACACACACACACATGCACAGAATCACACAGACAAAGATATGCAGAGGCAGAAACACACACAGACACACGCACAGACAAACGCACAGACAAACGCACAGACACACGCACAGACACACCTACACACACACACACACACACACACATACACAAACACACCAACACACACAACCCGACATACACAGATAATTTTTTTTAAAAAGACACAATTATAAAAGTAAGACAGACTTCTGGTAGTTATGTAAGTTATAGTTAGACTATTACATACTAAAATATTTTGGCTGGTTGAGCACATGCAGGGTTAATTACCTCATAAAAGACAGAAAGATTGGCTTTGTCTAAACCATTATATTTAGACATATTTTGCTTTGGGTACAAATATAGAAATATAATGCCGTTAGAAGGTCAGACACCTCACATATGTCTGTACACATTCGTCAGATTGCATCACTTAGACGAAATAAGCAAATTTCTGTGTGTGTTTGTCTGTGTGTGTGTTTGTGTGTGCATGTGTGTGTTTGCCAAACAACTCTGTCTCCAGTTTGCCTCTCTCTGTCTGTCTTTGCCCATCTAATTTCTCTCTCTTTCCAACTTAGCCTAAACCAAAAAAGTTATTTGTTATTTCATGCATTCCTCTCAGGCTCTTCTGCTGCATTCAATTAAAGTTGTGCCATAATCACCACACACATTGTTCAGCGCAGTAATGGGCTGTAACTTGCAGTCAGTTAGGTACAAATCAAACTCACCCAAATCCGCAGTCAAGTATTACATCATTATTTAAAAATTCAAAAGGGCAATTTCAGTGTTATTGATGTGACATTTGGACTTTATTGACTTGCAAAGTGTCTCACGACCAATGCAAGCTCAGGATCATCGAGGCAGTATTAACTTATGTGACATTTCAGGTAGAATCCAGGCCACAATTATAGATTAAGCTTTCCAACCGATTCAGAATAAGAATATTTAATTAACAATAACACTCCACTAACGGGTGGCACAGTGGCGTAGTGGTTAGGATGTTCGCCTCTCAGCGCTGGGTTCGAATCCTAATCTGGGTGGAGTTTCCATGTTCTACCTGTGTCCGCGTGGGTGTTCTCTGGTTTCCGCCCACAGTCCAAAAGCATGGATTCAAGGTAAATCTAATGCTCTAAATTGCCCCATATAGTGTGTGTTTGGGTGTGTGTGTGTGTGTGTGTGTGTTTGTGTGTGTGCGTGCGATAGATTGGCGCCCTGTCCTTGGTGTATCTGCCCAGCGCCCGAAACATTGTCCCCTGGATGGGCATGGGGGAACACCACCATGACCCTAGATAGAGGAAGATAATAATGATAATAATAAGTGGAAGTAATAATAAGTGGAAGATAATAATGAATGAATGAATGAATCGTTGCCTGTCGTATTGCTACCGAACAAGTATTCATATTGGTCTTATACTAGATAACACTATATTGTATATTGTACTTGTGGACAGTTTTGTCTTTAATTCAGTGAAGGGTTAACTTATATTATAGCAATGATCTGGATACTTGTTCTAACATTAGTTTTTTTTTTTAAGAATTGAAAGACTGATTGTTTATACCAATATAATATTTTAATTGCCTCTCCAAATTATACTTTTGTCACGCTCTGTCTAAATGATGCCATTATATATTATTACTTTCACTATGTCCAGTTAAATAAAAGCAAACCAAGGCATAAGAGATTCCCAACCTTTTTTAATTAAGTAAAATGGCACACAGCATACATTAAAAAAAAGACTGCTGTGCAGTAAGGAGAGAGGAAAGAAAATGGGGGTAAAAGGAAATTAAAAATATAATAACACTATACTTTATCTGCTTCTTTATACTAGTAAAGGAATTTGACATCACTTTTAAATTTCAAATCTAATTAAATAGAACTGTGTGTGCATTCTGTCACTTACATGTTACCTGAGGATAAAAGCATAACAAGAAACTGAATGGAAATATTAGACAGAAACACTGTAAATATTCCAATTTCCATTTGCTTCGAGCAGTTATGGAACCTTATTTTGAATTGTGAAGATGTACATTACTTGTTACAAGAATGTTTTGTGTGGCTGTGTGCATGTCTGTGTGCACATTTATGGTTACCATGATGACGTTAGTAAAATAGAGTGTCATAGCTTAAGGAAATTCATAAATCAACTCCAAGTGGAACCAACAAACTTCTATTAAAAAAAATAGATCAAAAGACCAACTGTCCAACAACAAAAGATGAAAAAGCTAACATCCGTCATGGTACAGGATTAGGGTTTGAGACATATGCTACTATTTGTGTGATGTCTTTTCCCAGAATGTCCAAAGTTTACATCTACAAACCTGACTGACTTATCTGTGTTCCTTATCTACATGAAAATGTATCGTACACAATGAAAAGGAAAATCATATATTAGTGACCACACACTACTTAGCAGCTCAAGCCTTAAATGTAAAGACTTCATTCATTCATTTATTATCTCCCGCTTTATCCTCTATTAGGGTTGCGGTGGGGTTCCCCATGCCCATCCAGGGGAGAACGTCTCAGGCGCTGGGCAGATAGACCCAGGACAGGGCGCCAATCCATCGCTGGGCACATACTCACTCACACAGACACACTCTATATGGGGCAATTTTGAGAATTCAATTGACTTATCCATGTTTTTGGACTGTGGGAGGAAACCGGAGAACCTGGAGGAAACCCACGCAGACACGGGGAGAACATGGAAACTCCACCCAGATGGGTGTTTGAACCGGGAATCCCTAGCGCTGAGAGGCAAACGTGCTAACCACTAAGCCACCATGCCGCCATGTAAAGACTTGTTTTGTATAATTTATTAGTTTAATAAGTTAACCTTCATAATATCCACAACTATGCATATATTAATTAAGAAGTATTATTATTTTACTGCATTTAACTTATTGTATAAATGCACACATATTAGACACACATAATAGACATTGCTACTATTGTAATTGGAAAAAAGGAAAGGTGAAGTTTGTTCCCTGAAGAAGGTATGATATGGTGATGCTAAAAATATGATATTTCTACAAAAAAAAAAAAATCAACTAAACGTATTATACACACAGTATATATTGTGAACCATTATGGTTTTTATGCTCTGGACATAAACATTACACTGTGCCAGTGTAGTGGCAAGGTCAGGCTCTGATTGTTGTTCATTACATTACATTTGATTACATTGAATATGCTGCATGTATTTGGAGGGGTACTTCTGGCCCTTCCATATCTTGCACTGGCTGTAATTTCTTTTGGCACATCATCTTTTTTCCAGCATGACATGACCATATATATATATTTGTGTGTGTGTGCTGGAAATAAATGTAAAAATGTAAATGTAAAAACTTAAATTCATAAAATAAAGGTTACTGCTTTTTTAAGACACAGTGTTGGAGTGAAAAATGTAAAACAAGGTTACTCTCCCAACTCCCTGCTGAGTGCGCCTGTGTGTTGGATGAGGGTGCTGGCTTGCAATTTTTTTTTTCGTGTCTGTTTCTGTCTCACCCCCTCCACATGTACATTTAGCCTTGGAGAAAGAACAACGAGTAAGAGGGAGGGAGAGTAAGAGAGAGAGAGCAAGAGAGAAAAAGAGAGAGTGAGAGCAAAAGAGAAAGATTTTCAAGTTCAAGTTCAAACTGGTCATAAAGCTGTTATAAGTAATTTAGTTATAAGTGTTACATCTTTTAAATTTGGAACCCCTAGGTATTAACACCTATCTCATAAATATTTTTACCAGGGGATCTGTAGTTTTTTAATCCTCAAACTTTCATACTTCGTTACAAGTCACAATTTCTTAATGAACAGTTAAATATGATTTTTTCAAATTACTGATCACACCCTTCACACCTTCATTTCTAAGTACACTTTACAAAATAAAAACAAAATTATGCATGTTTTATAAATTTCAGTAAAAGCTTTTGACCAGCTTGGGACCAAATTGGAATATATAATTCCACAAAATATATAATTTTATTATAAGCACTTTTAAAAATATATCTTTATTAATGAATCTGCAACAATATATGAAAGGTCTCACTGTACAACTGTACAAAAAAAATTCAGCTCTATGCCAATGACCAGGTTCTGTTTTTACCTAGAGAACAGAGTCTACAACATAATCTGGACTTGCCACAGCATCACTGCCAGAGCTGGGCTCATTTGAAACTCAATGTTAATCTCAGGAATCAATTAGAATTTTATTATAATATTAGTCATTTTTCAGATCACACATGCATTAAATGTACATTGATTAAAATCATTTCCACATTAAATTTTAACAGAAAATACACTTTCTATGCCATAAATCAATGAATAAGAGATTAAATCAATTGAAATGAATAAGAGATCAGAACAATTATTAGCTGGCACTACCCACCAAGAGTTCAGCTCCTTTACTTAGCTGGTTATAAACTACACAGTGACACACTCACACATAATCTCTCAAAAAAAACACCCAACCAATCAAATAAAAAACAAAACAAATTCTAATCACAACTGAGAAAAAAGACATCGCCAATTGGAAATCTAAAACAAAAACACTGAGTCAACTGTAATGTTATATGGCACTAAAAAGAGATTACTTTTTAACACAGTGCCCAAGCACAGTGACTAAAACTGAAAACCACCCTAAGTACAGACTCAGTCAATTCTGGCAGACTGACAAGCAAGAAAAATCCTGCATAACCTCAGAATGAAAAATCCTGCCAACAATGCCAAATAAATAAGCTGCAATTTCTGAGACAATGCCAAAAATATACTGAGTTCTGTACAAAAATCAACAGCAGACCTGATGCATTTAACAGCCTCTCAGACACAGAGAAACCTCCTGGGTATTAGAGGGACAGAGAGAATGCTGTACATTCGTAACTCAATATGTATTGAGAAGCCACTTTAAGAGAAAAATAGGACACATACTCTACAGGGGGTAAACCTCTGCACTTTTCACTGATTTCTATAATATTTATTTACATACATTTATCAGCTGGTATTATATTAAAGCAATAAGGCATGAGAGGTTTTGCAATATTGTTAATAAATCCCAGGAAAAAGGCGTTGTACGACACAATGCAGAGAGCTGTTACACAAATTTACTGAGATTTTTTCACAATTATGTACAACCTCGAGTGCTTATTTCTTTCATAAAATGAATACAAACACACTTTAATGAAAAAACAAGGGTTAGTTCATCGATGTGTTTATAGAAAGTTGTTTGGCAAATAATAATCTGGTGTTCTGCAATGTAATCTAATCCGGTTTTTAAAGTGAAAGTTGACTGCTGAGTAACGGGATACCGGCTTAGTGCTTATCAAAAATCGGCTTGCTATTTACATATTTATGTTTATTTCCATTAATAGTATATGATTTAAAATAATGCACTGTATATCACGGCTCAGCCAATCAGATTTGACGACTGGTACCACTGTTTTAACTCATTCATTCATTATCTTCCTCTTAATCCTCTACTAGGGTCTGGGAGGAAACCGGAGAACCCGGAGGAAACCCATGTGAATGCGAGGGGAACATAAAAACTCCACCCAGATTGGGATTTGAACCTGACTCCCCAAAGCTGAGAGGTGAACATGCTAACCATTACACCACCGTGCTGCCCAACCACTGTTTCATAAATGTATACATATACAGCCACAGCAATAGTTTAAATAATATAGTTGAATTTGTATTATTATTGTTGCTATTATTACCGTTATCACCATGTAACACTCATGTTCATGTGAGTACTTTTTTTCACGTTCATATTTTTATGTGTGGACTCTGAAAGCTTAGGCAATGTGATTGTAACTTGTCAAAACAGTAAAGTACTTTGAATTGAATTGAATGAGAAAGTGAGAAGAGAAAAAGAGAGAGAGAGGAAAAGAAGAATGAGACAAAGAGACAGCGACCAAGAGAGAATCAGAATGGGATGTTGTGGAGTGAATGGGGCCATATTACAAGTGCAAGAAGTGAACTGAGGTGAAAAAGTGCCCTGTTTAAACACATGCTTGCTTGTTTCCTTCCTTTAACTAACTTCTGTAGTCATTGAACTGCACCCAGGTGAGCCTCACTATCACTGCCTATCACTGTTCCAACAGAAAATAAAAGAACCAAAGGCAACTCACCAGCATGTTAACTGTTATTCAGCATTAGCTAGATAAAAGAGGACATGGTTAACTTATGATAGTGGAAATTTGCATGGAAAGAAAGACTAAACAAACAGTGGATATAAACAGACCTGTAGGCAGAGAGTTAGTGCTGCGCACACACACACACACACACACACACACACACACACACACAAATACATACACCAATCAGTCCCACAACACATAAAATATGGCCATAACTTGGTTACAGAAAAAAGAAATGGGCAGCAAACATGCGAAAAAAACCCTTCCTTTCAGATGGAAGACAAGCCGATGATGAGATAAAGACAAGTTCATCTCACAAACAGGCAGACTTTCGTTACAAACCACCAGATTGACAGGCAAACCTCAGCCGGAGCACATGACTGAGAAAGAGAGTAGAGAGAGGGAGACTGAAATACAGACAAAAGATGTAGGAAGAGCGGGAGGGAGGAGGGGATCCCCACTTCAGTAAACAAATCCGAGAAAGCATCTCCTGCTGGGAAAACGGCTGTGTTTTTTTCAAACTTTCACGAACACCTCGATAATGGTGGTGTTTTTAAATGTCTGTCTTACTGTAAACAGCCATAGAGGTAGTTTTTCTATGTTTTACTAGTGGAATTTCCACCATGTTTTTATTCATTAGATGTGGTATTTAAAATTTATGGTTAAAGGTTTTTGACACCCAACACTTCACAGCACTGATTCACTTCCAGTCAGCAAAAAGCATTGTATTGATGTTAGGCACTGATGCCTGGTGATAGCATTCGACACAGTTATCAAACAGCTAACAAAGGATAGTTACACTGTTATTGGATAACTTTTGATTGGGTGCAGTACAGTAGTATTACAATTTATAAAAGCTTGTTTTGAATATTTTGGAAAATGAGCAAATCTATTTCAGTAACTTATATAAGCCACTTGTTTGTTCTGAAGTTAAAAAGATTATAAAACACAAGTTTATCTTTCTAGGGCGGCACTAGTTTTGATCTGTTCAACAGCGCTATTGGGCAGGTTTGGCTATTTTAAAATGTGCTATATCAATAAATTGATTTGAATTGAAATGGGGCAGCATGTTCGCCTCACAGCGCTGGAGATCCAGGTTTGAATTCCAATCTGTACGGAGGTTCTATGTTGTCCCCATGTCCGCGTTCTTCTTCGGTTTCCTCCCACAGTCCAAAAACATGGATTTAAGGTAAATTGGTTGCTCTAAATTGCATCTATATATTGTGTATATCTGTTTGGGTAAGTGTGTGCCCAGCTATAGATTGGCACTCTGTCCTGGTTGTATCTGCCCATCGCTCAAAACCTTCTCCCCTGGATGGTAATGGGGACCTCCCCTGGGACCCCAAAAAAGGAATAAGCGGAAGATAAAGAGATGAGAAGTTTATCCCTCTATTCACGTGTGTGTTGGTGTTGATGTTAGTGTAACAGGTTTGTTTTCTCCTTTACGTCCTTAATGTCAGAAAGACCCCCTTCAAATCTGAAGTCAAAGTCCATCAAAGCAAGCGTCATTGAAAATTATATGAAGTGATGAAGAATTACTGGGCTTCAAAAAGATGGATTGTCTCTACAAACAAAGTGAATTAAACTATAGACAGCAAGGAAAAAGGCTTACAATAAGATGTCTAAACCACACACACACACTTGCACACACACTTGCACACACACTTGCACAAACTCACACACACACACACACACACACACAATCCCATTAAATATGCCTCTCCAACACATCTCTTACTAAGCATCTTCTACCAATGCATTACAACATAATGTAACAATTCGTAATAATTTGCCTAATTTGTGCAATTTCACAGCTGCAACCCATTGTTTTACAAAAACAGTGTAATGGCAAAATTCACATATTCTAACAAACATTACTAGAGTTTTACATTATTAAGCAAGTGTAACTGGGCCAAACCCGATTAGAAATTTGTACAGCATTTGGTCTTGTTATTATCTGCTCACTCCTACACTAACAAATGCTTTCATCTGCAGAGACCCTGGACTTTATTAAAACAATGTCGGTCAGACCTAATTAATGTTGCTGTCTTGTATATGTCCGCTGGCTAAGCATAGTTCACATCCAAAAACTTTCATTTCTCCCCTCTTACATCTACTGTCTATTCAATTAACCTCTGATGTTTCCTAATCCAACAACCTTTAATATATATACACACACAACATCTTCAGCTCTTCAATGGCCCCTTGCGCAAGAACGACACTGCAGGAAGCTACCATATAAGTTTTAGAGCTGCTTCTTTTGAACAACCTTTCTTACTGATCATGCATAATGCACATAAACCAAACTTAAGCAAATGGAAAAGTACTGTACAGCATCTTTCCTTCAGCTTTTTTAGCCTCATCAGAGCTTTTATGTTCTTTCAGGATTTTAAGTTGGCCAGTCGGAGTCATAACATTTGCATCACTAGCTCTCATTTTATGCTCAAGTGTGTAGATAACAAAGACAGGAAGACAAAAGATCGGAAGGCCAAAGGAAATCTACCCGTGACATGGGAGGTGCCGGTTAATATTGTCTGAGAATTTGGGATACCTTGGTCACTGACTTAAAATTATTCGAATTACAGTTTAATAAACACATTTAATCAGAAGACTAATCACAATGTACTAGCAGTGTCATGAAACTGCAAACTGACATTGTTTGCTTTACTGAGAATAAAAAGGGTGTTTTTTCTGTAAAACCAAGGATAATAGGTACAAAGCCAATAAAAGTGAATGGAAAATATTTACCTCTCTGCATTGAGGTACACTGCCATTTGCCTGCATCCTTCTCTGCATGTGCTGAAGAAGATTCACGTGGTCTGTAAGTGAAACAGGTGTGGACTGCATACTGCCATTGTGGAATCCACCCAGGGACACAGTACCCATTTTGGAAGGATGTGGTTCAGGATCAAAATGCCGCAATGGTTTGGTGTTGTTCAAAGAGAAGGTCTCTGGTCCCAAGTTAGATGGATTAGTTGAATTAAGCTGTAACTTAGCAGAATTTGTTTGTGATGACTGCATGAGAAGTTTCAGATTGTTGCTTGTTGGTTGGTTGGATGTGATTGCCTTATATAACTGACTGGACAGGTTAGGGGCTTGATTATTCTGTGAGTTGAAAGAACGTCCCTGTGTGGAAGCCTGGGTGCCAGGCTGAGATTGTACAGCTGGGCTAGGGTGTTGCTTTTCTGTGCGGTAAATAGGAGCTGGTCTTGTGGAGGTTGATGTTGGGGGTATACCACTCAGATAAGTACTTGTTTGAGAGACCTGGACAGCAGAATTTGAGCCTGAAGTATTTCCTGGAAGTAGAGTATTTTGTGGGCTGAAAGGTGGTTGTGCGAGTGCTGGACTGGCAAGTTTCTCCGGTCTATATGGGGGAGATGGTCCAGCAGATGGGGCTGGAGTTAAACTGGAGATGAGAGAACTTTGAGGACTCTGGATGCTGCTGGCTGGGCTAAAGGGCTGCTGGTGTGGAGATGTATTGGGAAGCTTGTCTCCTGGCCGATAAGGTGGTGATGGGCCTGCCCAGGATGATCCCTGCTGACCCACTGGGGGCATCCCCGACTGACCTGCTGGTGGCCCTCCAGTGCTTGTGGAGTGGTGTTTATTATTGGAAGCTAAATGCTGAAGCTGCTGAGCACGTGACACCTCACGCCAGCTGGGATTTGACCGGTTGGGGAGCACAACAGGAAGCATAGGTGATCGAGCTTGGTTCTGTACTTGAGTAGATGAAGAGGAAAGCGGAGATACAGAAAGTGGAGAGAGAACTGGTTTCGATGAATGAGGTCCAGTATAAGAGCCACCAGGTGGACTAGGTCCCATCTGAGGAGAACCCGTCTGGGAAAATACAGGGGACTGTGTAAGGTGGGCTTCCAGATGAGAAGATCTTTGAGGAGAACGTTTGGGAGTTCCACTTCCCTCTGGATGAACAAAACTTCCAACATTACCCGTTTGCTCGTCTACCTTGTTTCCCAAAATCTTATCAATGTCCAGCTCAGGTAATGAAGGATCAGGGTTTTTTGAAAGCTCATCCAAAATTTCCTGAAGCTCTTGTTCTACTGAAGTGGCTGCAGAGTTACTATTTGGGTTGAGGGAAGGTGCTAGATTTCCTGAGCTTCCACTACCAACAGATGTGGATCCAGGACTAGGCTTCGGAGGTATAGTGTAAGGAGAACCCAAACCATTATTGTTACTGTTTAATCGATTTGCTTCAAGTCCACTACCATGGTTGCCCAACCCAGTTCCAGATGTGAAGGAGGATTGGGGGTAACTCGGTCCCATGGCTAGAGTAACATCCTCTAGACATGGTCGTTTTGCACTGCATTGAGACATTGATGAATCAGATACTCCATTTAGTGATGCAGCACCATCCGCAGCTCCAACCAGCTTCCTCTTTACTCCTGGCATCTGTGGAACACAGAAAGATCAGTTAGAATGTTATACATTTTAAGTATTTTTTTTTTTTTTAATTAGTCATTGCCCATATATATTGTGTCAGTGTGAGCGAAAGTGTGCCTGGCGATGGATTGGCACTCTGTCCTGGATTTCTTCCTAGCACCCGAAATGTTCTCTACTGTATGGACATGGGAAACAAAACCATGACCCTACTAAAGGCTCAAGCAAAAGATAATAAGATGAGATAAAACAACCACTTACTAGACCCATATTATTCACCAATACCCGTCCAGTCTTTCCTATTTGCTTAAGTAATCCCATGTCTCTAAAGAACCCTCTTAAGATGAATCCCCAATAATGATTTTAATAGTGTCCTAAAGGATGTCAGAAAACAGACACCAGGGTACATACAAAAGGTGAATAATTCGCAGCTACACAGCTGTAAAGAAATGTCTGCTGGTTAAAGAAAAAGGTGGATTGCATGTAATGAACAGAAACCACATAAGGCAGAACTATGATAGCAAACCTTTTCAATAGAATCATAATATAAAGTGTTGAAGTTGAGAAAACAGCCTAAGAAAACCTACAATAAGGTCATACTATTATATGGCTGAGTAGTTTCAAAGAGACAGTACTAACCCTGCGAGTGTATTTGAGTGATCGAGACATAGAGCAGCGCTTTGGAGTTTATGATACAAGCAGGATTTGTCTAAAAATAGTAGCCACATTAAACCCACACACACACACACACACACACACACACACACACACACACACACAAACCTCAATTTATCAATTCTGTTATATTAAAAAAAGTGTGTCAGTGGGCGAAAAAACATATAGACTCAATGTTATATATGTAATCAGGATAAATTTGCAGCTTCACTAGTTTTTTTTTGGCTACACAGCTCCTATTCAGTTTTATATGACCTTACCTTAGGCTAACCTCTAATGCAGCTACTACTCTATCATTTTATTTTCTCCCACACTGTTATACTTTAACTCGATGAATATTCATAGTTAGGTCAAAATTCTAAACTGTCAATGTTTTATCGGTTTTAAATCCTGAAAAGATTATACACTGAATTTTGCCAACTGCTAAACAACATAATAATTATATCAAGGCTATTAGATAATAATTATTAGTCTAGGCTAGTCTTGTCTTCTTATTTAGTTGATTTATTTTATAATCTCTTAACAATAACTTTTACAATTTTAATTATAAGGAAACCTCTTTCCAGTTACATTAAACATTTACAGCTGAACTGGTAAATTAGTTATATTCAGTATCCTCCTTTATCATTATCAGTTATCCTCACTCACAATAACACAGGAGGAATCTAGCTGCTTCTCTCATTCACGGACTCCCGGCCATTTAATCACCATCTTAACACAAAAGGTGTTCATCTTACACTTTCCTCAAAACCTAAGTTAATATATTTATTCATAACTGTATATTTAATCATATCTGATAATTTTACTTATAAGAATGCTAAGTTAATATATTAGTGTTGAAAGAGTGCTTTTAGTCTTTGTATAAGAGAGCAGTTTAGCCAGTCTGAATGCCAAAGATTCAGGTTCCCTGACTCCACTAGAACTAAAACTCTGCAGCAAGGTGACCGGGTGACAACCAAGCAAAACAGATGTATAGTGGAGCACCACTATTTTAGGATCTTCTTGTCCGACCAGGTGCCCCCACTCAGTGACTTGGATTTCGAAAATATTAGCCTGTATGTTACAAGAGTCTCAGCCTCAAGGGCGCTAGGGAGATATACACAGGACAGGGCGCCAATCTATCGCTGGGTACACACTCACTCACACAGACACGCACACAAACACACTCTATTTGGGGTAATTTGGAGAATTCAATTGAACTTGATCCATGTTTTTGGACTGTGGGAGGAAACCGGAGAACCCGGAAGAAACCCACACAGACACGGGGAGAACATGAAAACTCCACCCAGATTGGGATTCGAAGCGGGAACCCCTAGTGCTGAGAGGCGAACGTGCTAACCCCTAAGCCACCGTGCCGCCCTCTATAAGGATCAGATATTCAAAATTTAATAATAAGTGTGAGCCAAACTAATTTAAATGAGGTTAATAAAAGAAGAAATCTAATTTAATGAATCATTTAAATGGTATTCACAAATTAGTGTTTGGATAAGTTTTATACTGAAAACATATAGAAGGTGTCTTTTTAGCCTCTCTTTTAAATTTGTGTTTACCTGTTTGTATGTACATATGTGCAATATAAGTGTGTGTGTGTGTGTGTGTGTGTGTGTGTGTGTGTGTGTGTGTGTGTCTGCATGTGTGTGGATTTGTGTGCAAATGTACTTATAAATTAGCGTTGATATTACCTTGTAACCAGAGGCAAGCTATTATAACAACAATTGTACATAACATATGCTTCAATATAAAAGTGTGTGGTCCATGTTGTGCATTTCCTGAACACCCAGAGGTTCCCTCCCATTTTTCCTCTCCTCCTTTAAACTTCCTTTTTTTCTACAAATATCTTTTGTGCAGATTCCAGAAACAATGGGACACATTTGACACACCTTCTTCATATCACTAGGCTGTCTGCTCTGGCCACCCTGCTGTGCTGTGCTGTACGCATGAGAAGGGGGATGGACACGTGACAGAGGGGAAGGGTTGCAGCATGGATAACGGAATATGAAATTCTACGAACATCCTTTTAGTGTTGCTGTTCTTTCGGTCCCAACTCACACATTCACATCAATTATGGATACTCACAGCCACATTTTCCCACCATGCTAATCTTACATGGGAGCAAATATATACAGACACATCAACTCTTTTACGCGTTCTTTCCCTCATTCTCCCCCCTCCAACTGGATTGGAGGGACATCTTTCATTCGGTAGCAATCGGATTTATCTCATTATGACTGACACCACCATCTGTCACCACTGAAAACAGGCGTGTGTGTGTGTGTTAGAAAAGCAGAGATTAAACACTGATCTGTCATCATTACCTTGTAGGCCTATGCATATACTGTGTAGACTTCATAATTAGTACTTTTGAGAGATGCATCGTTGCGATGTTTAAGCCCCGTTATTGATTGTTTGTAAAAAAATAAAAAATAAAAAAAGCGAACAAAAGTTACTGTGTATGCATACAACAGCTTACCACTACATTGCTGTCAGGGAAAGACTTTGACTGTGGTACATTCTTAGCTGAAACCTGGCTAGTTATATTGTTTAATTCAAAAAAGTTATTATTATATTATTGTATCTTATTTTAGCCTAGCTTAGCTTAGCTCATCTTAGCTTGGCTTAATTTAGCTACCAAAGGTAATATTTTTTATGATTATTTACAGAGGTCAGCATGTACCGCTACCCTTATATATCTCTAATCTCATTTTTACTCCACTGCATCATCACCCTTGTAGTCATTGTTATTCCAGATTTAAAAATAAAATCACAAATTATTAACCTGGTTCATCTACAAGTTGCATCCTTATTGATCCCTAAATTAAATAAGATAGACTTGGTATTGTTGATATTGAGCCTCTAATCTAAATACACTCAAGTCTTGCATAAAACCTGATATTAGGAATATTAGTATTTCTACATTGAATAGTTTCTAAAAAGCACCTTTGTATAAATTATTTTCTTTTTGACCTATTAGAGCCTGACCTATTTAATGTAGACAATTTTGAAATGTGCAGCATGGTGGCTTAGTGGTCAGCACGTTCGCCTCTCAACGCTGGGGATCCAGGTTCAAATCCAGGTTTCCTCTGGGTTCTCTAGTTTCCATGGATTTGTGGTAAATTGACTGCTCTAAATTGACCATTTAGTGTGTCTTTGTGAGTGTGTCCAGTGATAGATTGGCGCTCTGTCCTGGGTGTATCTGCCCAGCGACCTAAATCATCCCAGGAACCCCCTGTGACCCTAGTAGAGGATTAAGCAGAAGATAATAAATTAATAAATTATGAAATTCCTGGTCCCACCAAGACCCACTATGGCACAAGGCATCTACACCTAACAGGACTTCCCACCGCTCCACACACGTGTGCTTACTTCGCTCAGCGTGTGCGTTTCACTGCATGGATGGGTTAAATGTAAAGGAAAAAATTCCTTTACATGAGACTCCACCCAGATTGGGATTCGAACCTGGATCCCCACCACTGTGAGGCAGATGTGCTAACCACTATACCACCAGCATCACAATTTACTTTTTACACTTTACAACTTCCTCATTTTAAGACCACATTGTGTAGATATATCGTTTTATGCCAAACCCCACAATTCGCCCCACATTTACATGACAAGCTTTTATATTTCACTTTCCAGCACATTCTCTCCACTTGTCACAACTACTTTAGTCTAACAACATAAATTTAGGCAATTAGTTTCTGCATTCATTTACTAAAGACATATCAAACTTAATAGGACTATTTAATGATTTATGCTTGGTGTTTTCGCCCCATCATTCTCTATCTATTAATCTTAGTTATAGCTAAGATCCTACTATTACTCTTCCGTATGGACCTTCCATAAAAGCTTTTATTGATCCAGGCCACTGCAGACCAATGTGTCTTTCTCTGTGCTGTAAACTAAATCTAATCAATGATGAAGGCTTTTTGAACACAATTAGATGACCTGCACAAAGAACCCGGGTGGATGTATTTTCTTTTGGAGATGGTTCTAAAAGATTAAAAGATAGCTTCTCCCCAAATCATCTGACTCTATATATGAAAATTAGGGCCAATGAGGGTCATTTTTTTACTACTTAGATTTCCCACCATTTAAGCTAATTCACAGGCATATTGCGCAGGGATACTGCAAACAATAGATATTTTGCATGGCAGTGTGTCTAACTGACCAAAAATAAAAGGGATTAGCTCTAACTATATAAAGTGACAAATGACAACAATATGATTGTCTGTGGTTATAAAAAAAGCCATGGTAACTAACCAAATTCATAGTGTGTGTATTCTTGCAGTGGTTGGTATTATATTGTGTTGTAAGTGAGTTTCAGTTTGGCAGCCAGTCAAATTTAATTTGCATAGGAAGTTTTCAGTTGAAAAAGGAAACTGCTGTTTCTATTTTCCCACCACAAATTTCACTTAAAAGGAATATGCTTGAATTCTATGGAAGGTTAACACACATGTAAGGTGTAGGCAAAGCAACTAGCAAATGATCCAAGCAAAGTAGTTCAGTGCTGACGTTGAAAAGGTTTTACTCAAACCAAATTGTGCTAATATGATTTAATATTATCATTATTATGTTTCTCTTTTTTGCAGACCAGCATTTACTTTGAAGAGTATGTAACCATATTGTGCGACCTACCCTGGTGTTGTGTATTTCAGAAATGAGAGTGAGAACACTCACTGTCTTCACATATATTTAACTGTACAGCACGGGCAAACGAGGACACAGTGCAGCCACTCCCTCAGCCAACACATCAACAGGATAAGGAGTAAATGTGTGTGTGTATGTGTGTGTGTATGTGTAGGAAAAAAATAAAGCATGGTAGGGGAAGGTATGAGCCAAAAGAAACAGTATGGGAGGGGTTTTGACCTGCCATACGCTCTTCAGTTAGTCCAAGCAAACAGAAATTAGTCTCATAGACTTACCCATTACCCAAATGCGTACAAAGTAAAATGCAGACGCAGGTACAGTACAAAAACAATTACATATGCACTACGATATGCTATTATTAAATAGGTAGTAAAAAAGGTTCTGGGATATTTAATATATAAATATAAGATTTAATAAACATTACACACTAAAATAAGCCGGTTAAAGATGTAAAAATGAACAAAACATTCTATTGTCTGTCAATTGGATTTATATTATCCATCCATCCATCCATCCATTATCTTCCGCTTTATCCTCTATTAGGGACGCTGGGGGTTCCCCATGCCCATCCAGGGGAGAACGTTTCGGGCGCTGGGCGGATACACACAGGACGTGTCGCCTGCTTTATATTATATGAATTTTTTTTTTTAATACAGTGTATAGTAGTGTATAGCAGAGAAAACTCACACATGCAAGTGTAAAAACTAACATAGCTTTTAGATTTGGTTTTGAATTAGGTTTGAATATTTTGTATCACCAAACAATTCATTTAGCCCAACTACACAGTTTATTACAAATAAAATAAAAAGGTTGTAATAAAATTTAAAAGATAATTATAATAAGATGGCATTGTGGCATAGCACATCCACCTCAGCACTGGGGATCCATGTTCGAATCCTGATCTGGGTGGAGGTTCCATGTTGTCCACATGGGTTGCTCTAAATTGCCTTTATGTAGTGTGTGTCTGTGTGAGTGTGTGTGTAATTGGTGAATAAATAAATTAACTATTGAATAATTAAATTAGGCATGAATCCTGAGATGTGTTACAAGCGGATGATATTTTGCAACCCGCTCCATGCACAGGTAAAACACAGTCAATATGGGAAGGAGGAAACAGGGCATTTGTTGGAATAGGGGCAAATGGAAAGGATAGTTTGTTGTTGTAATGCTCTGCATACTTTGAAATTTTCCACTAACCAACCAATAGGTAATTTTTGAAAAGATGCTTGCTTGAGGTAATGGTACACATAATAGGCAAAACTGAAAGTGGATTATAAAAGTGCTGCTCCAGTAGAGACCAGCTTACTTTGATAAATCCATGTCCGGAAACCCAGATGTCTGACTGTTGGCTGCCCAATAATTTGACAGAACCACACACTCCTACTCCTCCTGTTTATCCATGCTCATGGTTATGACACGTTCTGTATAAAGCCAAATAAAATTTACTTTTGTTTTCTGAATTGAGATACAAAAATCATAAAGTTTGAAATATACTATATAAATATAATATAATAACTATGTTAAATATTTGAAATATAATATAATAACATGATGCTTTTCACTTAACATTATTTGAACATTTTGTTTAAAAGCGACAGATGACCCCCACTGGCCTTTATACAATGTGGAATTAACTGATTGTCCAACAACTATTTGTACAGTTTACATGATTTATAAACAAAGAAAATGTATTTTGCCATTGAAAGTTTTTGGTGAATTTTATAATAGATCAGATACCAAAAGATTAACGATGACTCAAACAGAGCAGCATGTTGGCTCCTCAGCACTGGGTATTCAGGTTCAAATCTTAACCTAGATGGAGTTTAAATGTTGTCCTCAAGTTATCCCGTTCCTGGTTCTTTGGTTTTCTTCCACAGCTCAAAAACATGGACAAGGTGAATTGGCAGCTCTAAATTGCCCCTATAATGTGTGCCCAGTCATGGATTGGTGCTATGTCCTGGGTGTATCTGCCCCATGTCCGAAACGTTCTCTACGGGATGTGCCTTCCCGTCCCTAGCGTACAGAAGACAATGAGACGAGATAAGATTAGATAAATCTCAATGAACTTTTTTTTTTTTTTATCAGTTTTGCCCTTGTAATTTGGTCACCACCAGCTGGGCATGTTATGATCAGTAAAGCATAATGAGATAATTCATATTCTTTCACACTTTGGACACTTTCACACTTAGATGTAACAATCTAAAGAGTAGCTTATTCATCCGTCATAATACTTTTTTTCTATTCATTGGTAAATGCACCACATATATTAACCCTACCTGTTGTTGTGTTGCTACATACAGTGGGTTGCAAAAGTATTCATACCCCTTGAACTTTGCCATATTTTGTCACATTACAACCACAAACATAAATATATTTCACTGGAATTTAATGTGAAAGACCAACACAAAGTGGTATACAATTGTGAAGTGGAATGAAAGTTATACATGAATCAACAATTTTTTTACAAATAAAAAACTGAAAAGTGCGATGTGCAAAATTATTCAGCCCCCCTGAGTCAATACTTTGTGGA
>JAFMOD010000259.1:2483250-2533189 GCA_019802435.1 Corydoras maculifer
AGGGGGCTGAATAATTTTGCACATCGCACTTTTCAGTTTTTTATTTGTAAAAAAATTGTTGATTCATGTATAACTTTCATTCCACTTCACAATTGTATACCACTTTGTGTTGGTCTTTCACATTAAATTCCAGTGAAATATATTTATGTTTGTGGTTGTAATGTGACAAAATATGGAAAAGTTCAAGGGGTATGAATACTTTTGCAACCCACTGTAGTTTGTCTTTGCAAGTGAGTGTGTGCCCAGTAATAAACTTCTAATGGAAAACATGGATTTAAGGTAAACTGAATGCTCTAAATTGCCCCATATAGAGAGTGTGTGTGTGTCTGTGTGAGTGAGTGCTCACTTACATACTTTCTGAGGAATGTAAGGTTGGTATGGTTTTAGTTGTAGCATTTATGTCCCATCTGAGGTATTGTTTTTTATTTGCATTGCACATAAAATGTGTAATAACCCCAAGGTGTGTTTTCTTTTTAATTGATTTTATTATTTTAGATTTAATATGTTTTATACAGTATTATTTTTCTCTTGCGGTTTTCTGTTCAATGTGGTTGGGTTCGGTAATGCCCACACTTTCCTCCAAACCGTGCATGGTACAACAACTCTTTACGATTTCAGTATTGAGATTTGTCTATACATGAAGCTGTTTTCTGTTCTATCTAATAAAACAACATGTAAATTAATAAATTCAAATTAAATGATTCTTACAAAACAGACTCTAATAATTTCTGCTGACAGTAGTTTTAATACTTAAATATAGAACTGTTCAAGACAGATAATTCTGAATAAAATATTACATTTGCAACTTTTTCTTTGCTAACCATAAGGTAGTTTGATTTTAAATTTAGATTAAAATATATTTTTGGCTGCTTCCTTGATTTGTTTCACTTCAATACTGTCCTTCTGCTTTTTTTTCTCAGCAAAGGAAGCAAAGCAAATGGATATGAGAAGAGGGAGAGAGAGAGAGAGAGAGAGAGAGAGAGAAAGAAAGAGAGAGTAAGGCAGCAAGAGCTATAGTGGTTAGCATGTAGGGATCTGCAGTATTTAGATAAGTCTGCTGCTCTCACTTTGACTCAGCTTTGTTTTTGTTCTCGTCAATTACTCTCACGCTTGTTTGTGTAGGAGTGGATTTCAGCATGTTTTTTTCCGGTTTGCTATCAGGAACTGACATTGCCCAGGTAGAACAAAGTGCTCTAAACAGAGGTGATCCCCTGTATGAAGCAATACACACAGAATTTGACACATAAAAGCTACAGTGCATGGGTTAGTGTCGTGGTCACCTGAAGACTAAACGCTACATTTAGATGGTGATTATGTTTATGGCATTGTATTAATGCTAAGCATATGCTACAGGAATATTATACATTTATTGGTAATGTATGGTGTCACATTAAAATACTATACATTATATTGAAACAAGGGAATCCTCTATAAATTAACACTGTCCCAGTATGTTATTGCTCCCCTGACAAACTTTAGAGTTGGCACTATATAGTTATAACTTCTTATGCTTATCAGATTGTACTACCTGGTATCCAATAGTTTTTATGTCATTTAGAGAACTTATTTGAGAATAGTATATTCATTTTCATTTTTGTTACTAATGGCAGTGTGGTTTTTGTATGTGTAACTTAAACACAGGACTAACTTAAATGAAAAAAAGTTAGAAAACCAAACACCAAAACAACGTATTAAAGCTAAAACAACTGAATCAGAATTATTACACAAATCATAAAAAATATGCTTGTTAGTCAGTTAGTAAATTACTTGTAGTTTACATAAACAGATTAGAGGTTGGCATTGCTGACAAAGTAATGTTGCTACAAATGAATGCATACTTCTATTCTCACGGTCAGAGAGAAAGTCCTTAAACCACTCTCTCTCACAAACATACACACGCACAAGCGCACACACACACACACACACACACACACACACACACACACACACACACACACACACACACACACACAGCTTATGGGTGCAGTGCCGGAAGGTCTGAATTTCTGAGCACTGTGTTCAATGAATGTCAATGAACTTGCAAAGAAAACAGAGATAGAGAGGGGGAGAGAGAGAGAAAGAGAGAGGGAGAGCGAAAGTAAGAGAGCAAAAAGAATAAGAGAGACAGAGTGAAAGAGAGGGAGAGAGAGCGAGAACAAGAGAGAGAGAGGAGAAAGGGAGGATGTGTGGCCCTTTCATAACAGTTGATAAATACAGGACAAAGACAAAGGAAACAGAACTAAAAAAAGACAACAAGGGCCTGTACGAATGTGTGTTTTTTGGAAGTGTACATCTGCATCTGTACAGATAGTAAATCATTCATTAGTGGTGCCTTTATCACGTCCGGTTGTGCCATTCAGTATTAATAATTAGCTGAGCTGGCTGTTAGTCATACTTTTGTTTGTTCCATCAGCGTTACAACACATGCACTGACGTTTTAAATAAAAAGCTGTTTGGTCACCGCTTGTATGCGAAGATGTGCGCACATATATATGAATTCAGCTGCAGGATAGAGCTAATTTAGCAGCTCTGTTAGTCTCACTGGACAGTCCAGCTGCGTCAAAGCAGCAGTGAACCTCCTCACTCATGCACACACAGACACACTCAGACAATCTTTGCTTCCTCACTTGGGTTAAACATAATCAAGATGAAAAACGGCAAAAAAGAAAGGATTTTTACAGCTATTACATGTAGATCTCCAAAAAAAAAAATCATCAGAAAAGCACAACATTGTACAAAATGAGCATTTCCTATCTGGGCAATTCCAGCCTCATTAATATGATGTTTGAACTGTATAAAGTGTAAGTAAATTTAAGAAGTGTTTTCTCAGGGCTGACTACTGAGCTGAAAATAATGAGTACACTTATAGAACATTCTACTCATACATTTTTCTCTGCTCTGTTATAAAAACATGTACAGAGAATTACACAGTGAACTACCAAAAACCTTCAACTCTGACTGACTTAATGACTATGACTAATAAGCATAGAACAAAACCATCATGCAATTTCAATAAATATACAACAAAATAAAAAATGGCTTTAAAACCGTTTGAATACAGAATTTTTTTTTACTTTTATTCTTATTCTTATTTGTTATCTCATCTCTTCTCATTATCTCAACCATTTAATCCGATACTTAGGTCTTTCTGGGTTCCCCCATGTCCATCTGGGGATAATGTTTCGGGCGCTGGGCAGATACACCCAAGACAGTGCACCAACCCCTTGATCCTCAGCAAACCTTGATCCTCAGCAATGAGAGAAAGATGGCTAACCACTACACCACCCCGCTGCCATTTATTTGTTTATATTTTAGCTAAATAATTCTACAGTTATACAACACAACGATAAGTTTCAATTCCCCCACATTTCTTGAATTACTTTCTTGCATTACTTACTTTTTAAGATTTAACCTAAAATCTGTTTTTTAATGTACAGTTTCAGCAGCATATAAGCCCAACTGCATCCAGGACACTGCTGTGCCTTAATAGCTGCTTAAATTATTCTACTGCACATTAATTATGGTATAGAGTAAAGCCGCAAAATGCATTTTATGACCGATTGAGTTTACACATTTAACACCACAATTTAAATTTATGAAATTAAATTTAATAATTCAAAATTGCTCTTACGGGTACATAAGTAAATGAACCCAAGGTTAATGGTCCAAAACATACCTCAAATTCACTGTGATATACAAAAACACAAATGATGATGGAAATGGAATTTAGTCTCCTGACCTAAACATTACGGACGTTTTTACTTAAATGAACGTGTGCATATAAATAACGATTCAAGGATATCTTAGTACTAAAGGCCTTTTACAAGCAAGATTTTCAAGACTTCAAGAGCTAAATGACATTTACACAGTGTCTGCAAGCTGTAATTTTTTGCTAAAGGTGTTGTTACAAAGTACAGTCTATGTAAGGTGACATGCCACATTGCAGATATTAATCAAGTGAAAGACAGAGACCGTGCATATAAATTAATTTAATGATTATTGAGTCTGTGATTATTCGTTTGCTTATGAATCTATATATTGGGTCACGCAGACTTAGATATAACTGGATCCTGTGGACAGACAAATATAGATATATTGCTTTTTTATTAATTTAAGCTTTATAATATTTTAATAATTGCAAATAAGCATTATACAAATATGGAAATAGAATCATAAAAAAAAAAAAAAACAACGTCAATATCTCCCATGGTGCAGTCCTCATTAATGTGACAGTTCAAAGACCACAAATAACTCCTGAACCATTAAAACTGACCTCACTCGATGATGCAAGTTTTCAACTGACATTTTCTTTCATCCAATCCGTGTTTGCAAAAAGACAATTGCTGCACAGGAACGTGAACATGAGAGATTTCAAATTTAAATTAATCTTTCTTTAAAAATTAGACAGATTGAGTAAGAAAGAGTGAAACTGTAAATCTAGCTCGACTAAGCAACACAAAAGGGTGGGATGGAAATCAAAAAGGGAGAGATTGAAATGAAGGAAAAGCCAGACGTGCACATTTACACACATACACACACCAGCACAGAACAGACACCTTATTCATTTCACACTTGTCAGCTGCAGGAATCAATATGAACCATGGACTGAATAAGGAAAGACAGACAATAGAGAGAGAGAGAGAGAGAGAGAGAGAGAGTTAGGAGAAAGGAAGGGGGAGGAAGAAAAAAGAAGTGAGTCTTTTCTCAGATGGAGGGAAGACGACTCCAAATATTTAAATGAGCGCCTAACAGAGGCCCTTTGACTAAGCTTCTATATGAGTTATGTTTGTACTTTTTACTATTGTTGGACCTTAATAATAAAGAATTGCATTTCAATAAATGATTATCATAACCCATTCGTTGGCATTCTTTGGCTTTTAAATACAAAATTAAAGAACTACATTAGAAAGTTTTATAAGAAATCCATATGCATATTTTCAGGTTCGAACATTGTGCACTGTCCCTGAGGATTTCAAACCTACTGTGCAGAAGGAGAATGTGCAGCACTGTAGAGTGTATTTTGGAACTGTTCACCAACATTGTAAAGCACTTGTTTATCATAATATAATAAGACAATGTTAGTGGGACTTTTTAAGTAAAGTGAAGAACATACTAATGACATGCCTAAAGCTGCAACATCCAAATGATTCCCTATCGCTATTGTGGGTGTGGTGCTAGTGGTTATCTGAAGGTATGTGGTTCGAATCCCAAGTCGACCCTTGAGCAAGGCCCTTAATCCTGTACCATGTACCATGGCCTGATGTTAGTAACTTTGTTGGACTTGAGAGTCGAACCACCAACCTTCAGATAACCACTAAGAACCACACCCACAGTAAAGAAAGTAAGACTCATCTGAAAGTTGTAGCTCTAGGCATGTGCCGACAAATGTCATTAGTATGTTCACCAACATTTTACAACATTTGTATATAATAAAATTGTAAGAAAGCTATTCTATGTAAAGTGGAGAACATACTAATGAAATTTGTCAGCACTTGCCTAGAGCTGCAACATCCAGATGAGTCCCTATCGCTATTGAGGTTGTGGTAGCTTAGTGGTTATCTGAAGGTTGGTGGTTCGAATCCCAAGATCACCAAAGTTACTAACGTGAGACCTTGAGCCAGGTGTGCTGTACCATAAGTTGACCCACATGTTCCGACCCCAACTATCAAGTTAGTACTTGTTATTCACTTTGGATAAAAGCATCCGCTAAATGATCAGATTTTTATCAATATGTCTGAGTTTCTTACTCACGTGGTAGTGAAGCATAGTGTTAAAATGCTAATAGTGCTTCATTTAAATAAGTTTTTCCTTGAACATCAATAACTGGCATTTAGTTAATGAAACACAATCTGTGTTAATGCACACCCACATTCTGTTTGTATTCTTTTCTTTCATTTCTGCTCATGTGATAATTGATTTTAACATACTAAGGCCTTCCAGATTGTTTCTGGCAAATGACATATATTGTACAGAACCTACAGAAGCACCATTAATCAGTAAGCAGCTTGTACCGTATTAATGTTCAGATCGCATGTGCGCAAATATGTGTGTCTTTTCTGTAAGCCCTTCTCTCAAGGGAGAACTCAAGTGTGACTGGTCTCTCTCTGGCTCTCGCTCCCTCTCTCTCTTTCTCTCTGCATGCAGAAATGGTTTAATGGCAGATCACTTTGCCACTGCAGGCTTGTTATAGGAGTAATAAAATAAATGGGTTTGTGAAGACCACCCCATCCCCAACACAGCAGTTCTGTACAATGAAAAATTGGCCAATCAGCCGATCTAAAAATCAGCTTTCCGTTTCTTTTGGTGCTCTCTCTCTCTCGCTCTCTCTCATATATATATATATATATATATATATATATATATATATATATATATATATATATATATATATATATATATATATATATATATATATGTAGTACAGCTGTAAATGTGGAAACAATTGTATTGCATGCAATTAACTTGTACTATAAAATGTTAAAAAAATGTTTTCTTAAATGTTTTATTCTTAAATCAGGTTTTTACACACATCTGTAGTGTGTATATATTTAATATTTTTCTAAAACATACAGAGAAATTCAAGTATTAAATAGGCAGTAGTTTGTAAAAACATGGACAGCCTTAGTCTTTACTTTTTCATGGATTTAAATGTTGTAGAATAAAATGAGTTTATAAAACTTCCTTCTTTTAAAAAATGCTAGACAAACAAAAATATTTTAATAATAATATTAATAATAACAATTCAGTAAACTGTAGCGTTGATCTTTAGCACATGTTTCATTTGTCCACACTTCTCTAATAACGGAAACAATGTTAGGGAGTTGAGAAAAAAAAGAACAGGATAACTATAAACTTTAAAACACACACACACACACACACACACACACACACACACACACACACAAAACAGTTGGTGTTATTGTTCTTTTGTGGTCTTCACTTGAGGAAGTATGTTGTGAGTCGTTGATGACGCCCCTTGCTATGAGTGCTTTGAGAACAGTGAACATTGAAGTGTCTCTTTGGGGGGACTGTGGGAAGGTATATTCCGAAAAGCTTAGGGGCAGGGCAGGTCGTCTTGGGCCTAAGGAAATTCCCTTTAATAAAGGTTTCATTCATGTCACAGTAACACTATAGGCCTGAGGGTTTGTGTGTGTTTGTGCCCCCATGTGTGTGTGTGTGTGTGTGTGTGTGTGTGTGTGTGTGTGTGTGTGTGTGTGTGTGTGTGAGTGTGTATGTGTGTGTGTGCGCATGCGTGCGTACATGCACAGCCTATTCAATAGCCAACAGCAACACAAATAAACACAAACACACCCTCATACATGAAGAACCTGCAGGTCCAAGCATTAAAATGCGGTACACACACAGCTGTGAACTCTCTTGCACCTTTGCTGGGTGACTTACACAGAGCCTTTAGAATGTCTCTGTAATAGCATTTAATTTATTACTGTATAGAATATACTTCGAAGCCACTTAAATGAATGAAGCCCTCTCTGGCAGCAACATAAATGGCAGAATGTTTTGTTTAATCTTCATCCACAACAATAAAAAAAGCCTATTAAATTGTTGTTGTCAAAGTGAAGTTAAATTAATCATTGTGTAAGTGTCTGTGGATTTAATCTATTATGTATGATGTTACACTGATCAATATTACATGAATTCATGTTTTCAGTGCCAAGGATATTTTGTATATACTTTTAATCTACTGAATTATGTTTTCATGCCATGCTTTTATTTCTTAGTAGTTTTATAAAGTGAAAAATAACATCATTAAGAATCCTTTTTCTATTCAGTCTATTCAGTAGTAAAAACAGAGATATATTTACATACAATTTAATAAAAAAATCATCAATTGTGTTTTTTATCATAAGCACATGGAGGAACATCATTCATTATCTATCGCTTAATCCTGTACTTGGGTCATCCAGGGAAGAACGTTTCGGGTGCTGGGCAGATACACACAGTACAGGGTGCCAATCTATCGCTGGGAACACACTCACTTGCATAGACACACACACAAACACACTCTATATGGGGCAATTTGAAGCATTCCATTTACCACAGTTTTTAGACTGTGGGAGGAAACCAGAGAACCTGAAGGAAACCTACGCGGTCATGGGGAGAACATGAACACTCCATCCAGACTGGGATTTGAACCTATAATCTCCAGTGATGAGAGGCAAACATTCATTTATTAATTATCTTCCGCTTTATCCTATATTAGGGTCACGGTGGGGTTCCCCATGCCCATCCAGGGGAGAACGTTTCGGGCGCTGGGCAGATACACCCAGGACAGGGCGCCAATTTATTCCTGGGCACACATTCACACACACAGACACGCGCACAAACACACTCTACATGGGGCCATTTGGAGAACTCAATTGACTTGATCCATGCTTTTGGACTGTGGGAGGAAACCGGAGAACCCGGAGGAAACCCACGCGGACACGGGGAGAACATGGAATCTCCACCCAGATGGGGATTCGAACCAGGAATCCCTAGCACTGAGAGGCGAACGTGCTAACCACGAAGCCACTGTGCTTATCATTATTATTTATTGTACAATAAACAAAAGGTAATAAATGTCTGCTATATATTACACCTGTATCGCTAAAACATTCAAATACTCCTGGAAGTATTTTAATAAATACAACATACAGACATTAAAGTTAATTAAAAATGCCTTTGGCCATTTCTGGTTTGTGCTCACAAATCTGCTTTTGTCGGGTTCTATTTTATATAATTATCAATACTACAGGTCTAGAGACATCAGGATGGAGGCAGGTGTGAAAGGAACTCAACAAGAGGTTTTATGAAAATACATCTACTTGTGCCTAGAAGTGCTTTTCAGCAGAATAGAACACAAGAACAAGACAGATAAATCAACTCTTCTGCTGCAGGTCTCTGCTCTTCAGAACACCTGCCACACAGACAATTACTCAAATTGCTTCCCAGGTGTGTTTGCCTATCGCGTCTGATCTCCTGACTCCGCCTCCCATTCACAAACTGATGCATGAATCACACCCTCCCAGCCACAATGATGTATTGACATTATCTTTTCATGAAAGCCAGAGCTGTTATAACGACCCACAAAGAAACAAAGTGCTTGTGGTACATTGTTACAAGTGTCCTATCAACAACTAATCGGAACACCATTGAATCCTATCTTTCAATTAATTTAAAATTGACAATATATTATTTGGGTAAGCTACAATGAAGAAATAAGGCACGAGAGAGAATGAATTATTTTAAATAAATCATGGGAAGGAGGTGTTATTAGGCACAATGTGCAGTGGAGTATAGTTATACCCATAGCTCAAGTGCATTATTACTTTTATAAAATGGCTATGTACACATTATAATAAACAATGTTTGATTCATAAAGGCGTTTATTGAAACAAAATCGTTAATAAGCTGATCTTCTGTAAAGTAATCTAGTCCGGGTTTTAAAGTAAACACTGATTGCTAAGTAACTGGTTTCTACTTTTTCGTGAGTTTGTTATTTTATTGGACTCTATGTCTATATATATTTATGAATTGATATAATTTCTGTGCGACAGTCTACTATGCACTCCTCAGCTTGATTTAATGTGTGCCAGTGTGTCTTTGCTATTGTGGTAATGTGATTCGTAGGTGATTCCAGGCAATATACCAATCAGCATGTCACACACACACACAAACACAATAGGGCAATTTAGAGCACTCAATTTACCTTGAGTCCCTGGATACCTTGAATTCCATTTAGAAGAAAGATGCAGAGGTAGGGCTTTATAATGCTCTTTATTAAAATGTAAATGCAGGACAGTAAGGACAGTTGTCATGCTCTTCTAATAGATTGCCATTTTAATAAACCATCCCACAATTCTGTTCATATAAATATGTGGTTGATTTAACAATACCCCCCCCCCCCCTTACTAAAAAAGTAATCGTGTTAACCATAATGAAAGAAAACGCAAATAATAATCTACTCTTTCATTTATTTATTTACTCATTCTTTATCTTTTGCTTAATCCTATGGGGGGGGGGGTCCTATGCCCATCCATGGGAGAATGTTTTAGGCACTGGGCAGATACACCCGGGACAGGGCACAAATATATAACTGGGCACACACTCACTTGCACAAAAAACACCTTGAATCCATGTTTTTGGACTGTGGGAGGAAATGAAGAACCCGGAGAAATCCCACGGGGACACATGGAGAAAATGGAAAATCCACCCAGATTGGGATTCAAACCTGATAATAAGTAAATTAATGTGTACACTGTTTTTCAGGAAATGCCATCATAAACTCGGGTGAAGTGGTTAAGTGAACACAAGTGGTTACCCTAAACACATTTTGAATGCCAGGTGTGAACATTCATTCATTCATTATCTCCCGCTTTATCCTCTATTAGGGTCGCGGTGGGGTTCCCCAAGCCCATCCAGGGGAGAACATCTCGGGCGCTGGGCAGATAGACCCAGGACAGGGCGCCAATCCATTGCTGGGCACACACTCACTCACACAGACACACTCTATATGGGGCAATTTTTGAGAATTCAATTGACTTGATCCATGTTTTTGGACTGTGGGAGGAAACCGGAGAACCCGGAGAAAACCCACGTAGACACGGGGAGAACATGGAAACTCCACCCAGATGGGGATTCGAACCGGGAATCCCTAGCACTAAGAGGCGAACGTGCTAACCACTAAGCCACCGTGCCACCTCAGGTGTGAACATACGCACTTAAATGTATCTGCTTGTGATCTGACCAGCGAAGTCACAATTAAACAACCAGATCTAAACAGACTCTTTAATGTTTATGTATATTTTGAAAAAAATCCAATTTACCTAGAATCCATGTTTTTTTTAATTGCTGGAGGAAACCAGAGAACCAGAGAGAAAACCCATGCGGACACAGGGAGAACAAAGAAACTCCAACTATATTGGGATTTGAACCTGGATCCCAACACTGAAAGACATACGTGCTAACCACTAAGCCACCGCACTCAGAACACACATGTCTTGATGTAGCTTTGATAAGACAAGTTCTGACCAATCATCCTTCTGGTCATATGTGTTTAACTGCCAGAATAGCTTAGCACCCATAAATCTATCATCCTTAAATCTTTTTTTGGTATTAGGTAATATAACCATTTGTAACTTGTTCCGTACAATATTATTTTTGGCCAAAATCCCAATCGTTTAAGAATCGGTGAATTCACTCAGTAGTATGGTGTGTGGAGGTGATGTAACGTGGAATTTGAGGTTAAGTATGCATTGGCCTTGCTCCACTAATGACAGCAGTTAAAGTGACTAGAACAGGAAGAGAAGGCTTGGCTTAAGAGAATAAGAGTTATGAAACTAACGTTTTTTAGTCTATGAGTGAAGCAGGTCACCTTTTAATCCACTGCTACAATACGATAAAAAACAGATTTATTTATTTGATTGTGATAAAGTTTTGAGTTTAAAGACCTTGTAAGAATAAACCCCATCTGTCTTTAGTCTTCACTAAGCATAATCTGTGACAAAACATACGAAGCGAAGACTAATAGAGACCCAGACTTTAGAGACCCAGACCCAACACTGAGTGCCGAGCATGAGCAGAGGTTTCAGATGCCGCTGAATGCGCTTATGGAACAGTAACAGATACGTGTACGAGGTACGAGGTCCTGTCCAAGTAACAGGTACTCCTGCTGACTGCAGGCATTGTAACTACCCTGACTCATAGTCCCAGTTAGCCACTCAACAATTGCCACCCGTCCACTTAAAGGAGTAACCAAATCTCTGACAAGCAATGCTATAGTCCATTGGCTAAACAATTTATGTTTAGTTATCAAGTTATCATTCAACTTTTTACAGATGAGAGATGAGGAAGAGATTATTTCACTCTGCATAAGGACATGCAATTTCTGAGAAAAAAAAGGCACCCAAGTCTTACAAGATAAAATATTTACTATTTACTATAAATATTTATTTTATATTGATTTATTTTAAGTGAAACATTTCAGGTCAAATGAAAATATACAAGAAAATATAGTTTTGTGGATATATATACAGTTAATAAATAAACTATTAGGGATAAAAAATACATATTATGTGTTAATGTCCTACACAATACCTTATTCAGACTTATCATAGAGTGCGGAAATTACCCTCATGAGAACCAAATCTGAGCAGCAGCCAATTGCAGCTGTCTGTAAATTCGTCTGTAGAGAAGCGGGCCAAGGCAAAAAAAAAAAAAAAAAAAAAAAAAGCACTTAGACTGGCTGTATAAATGTTTCTGTTTGTCAGGAAGACTCAGTCTTAGTTAACTGCAAGAAAGTGGAAAAAGAGGAATAGTAAGACCCAAACTTAATTCTCTGTTGGCTCTAAAACTAGATTATGTCTTGACTAGATGATCACTGTTAACTAATTAAAGTATAATGGTATGAAATGTACCTGACTTGGAGTTAAACTTTGGTTACTATAAGGTTTTGGTTGTAGTGTGAGTGCTATTAATGAAGATAACAATTCACAACATATCATAGTTAACTTGATTTTCTGTATATGATGCTGGAAAATTCAGCCACAAATTCTATTTGCCCAGTTGTATGATATTAAGACAAGGTAGTTGTTTCAATAGGCCAGACTTTGCTAATAGCCAATGTCCGATATGTCCGTTTTCAATACATTAAATTACTCTGTAATGACCTGTCTTGCAAATTTGGTCCAATTTCTTATCATAATAGTGGGTAATGTCAGCAAACAACCAGGTTTTATATAAATAAATATAGAAAGCAATGTAAAAATGCCTTTTCTACATATCTGTTGTTTACCGAGTATAAATTTGATGTGCTGTGAGAAACATTTAAAATCATTTCATATGATAGCTAGAGTCCATTGAACCATTTTGCAATTTTTGAATCTTTATTGTGCATAGTGACAAAATTTAAAAAACATAAAAGCAAGCTATAGGACAGGGAAGGTCGCATATTGTGGCAGGTGGGGTAGCCAAACTGTCAGGCCACCCTCCTATGGGACACTGACGCAAGTAAACCTGCTGATGCGTCAAGCATACCAGGACACTTCACAAATGGACAAATCAGCAGTCTAGCCTGACCTTTTTATTAGCCCAAGGCCTGGTATCTGTACATTTTTTGTGGAAAATAGTGGCAGTGGGGGTTTCTTCAAAGTACGTCAGTGGAAAATAGAAACGTCACAAACATTTTTGAGTTTACCCCTTTACCAAGACATTCAGGTGACCTTTATGTTATTGATAATCATTTTTCATAGTAACCTTCAATTCAGGAATACAAATCATTTTAGTGGTAGTCTGGGTGGGCAATAAACTTGTTGCAAAAACACAATACATGCAGTGATAAAAACATACTAAAATATGTGAGTAGCCATTAGCCAAAAAGTTGTTTGGCAAACTGGAATGTTAAAAACCCAGTATGACATATTACTCCATAACAAACTACCCAACGTTCATTATTCATTTATTATCATTTGCTTAATTTACAAGGGTCACTAAGGGGAGGGGGGCAGTTAACCCAGGACAGGCTGCCAATCTATCACTGGGCACACACACTCACACACAAACACACACTATATGGGGCAATTTAAAACATTCAATTTACCTTGAATGTTTTTGGACTGTGGGAGGAAACCGGACAACTCGGGGGAAACTGACGTGGAGATGGGGAGAACATGGAAACTCCACCCAGGCCACAATGCCACCCACTACCCAAAGTTACAATAATAATAATAATAACAACAACAACAACAATAAAAAAATAATAATAATAAATATTAAAAGATTCTAAATACCTTACAGCCAAACTGATATGAAACATACTACTATTGTTTTTCAAACAAATTATTAGATGACTAGGGCACCATGGTAGCTCAGTGGTAAACACGTCCACCATATATTCTTATCAACCAAATTGTGGGCTGGTTTATTAAAATGGCTATCTATTAAAGCAGAGCATATCAACTGTCCTTACTGTCCTGCATTTACATTTTAATAAAGGCCATTATAAAGTTCCACCTATACATCTTTCTACTAAATGGAAATTTAAGGATTTGTTGATTTGAAATGTTAACAACACCGTTTTTTTCTTGCTGGTGTAAACTTTCAGGTGTTCTTTTTTTAAATCTTAAACATAAAACAGCGTGTTGAGTGACCAATGGTGACACGATAAGGTTAAAAAAATTTAAATAATACTTTAATATCTGTGCCTCCCCACAATAAATCATCAGCACCGCAGTGTAGCCACAAGTCAAAGGCTTTGTAAGGTTGTTATTATATAATGTGTTGAAGTTGAAGAAAAGTAGTGGTGAATCAGAAAGGCACCCCACTGTTAATAATTTGGGACTTTTGTACTGACACCATGGTGACTACACTAAACTGAGGTTTCTATGATGTATTCAACTTGTTAATTAAATACTTTATACCTACATATCAGTTTATCTGTATATATGTGTGTACTGTAGCATGAATATTCATTTAGTATAATCTAAGATAATGTCAGGCAGACTTAAGATACTTTTGGAATTTTCTCAATTAACTGGTACAACTGGAATAATGTCTATTATAATATGTACTCTTCTTTTCTTCTTTCAGCATTTTATCCTTTATTCTGCAGAGGTGGCCACAGCGATTAACTCGCATTTTAGACTTGGCCCGGTATTTTATGCCAGATTCACTTCCTGACACAACACTCACCCTCTACTGGGCATGGGGACACAAAGACTATAGGGACAATTTAGAGTAGCCTATTCACCTTAAAGCCACATTTTTGGACTGTGGGAGGAAACCAGAGAACCCAGAGGAATCCCATGCGGACACAGGGAGAACATGGAAACTTCATCCGGATCGGAATTAGAACCAGGAATCCCCAGTACTGAGAGGCGCACGTTGTAAACCACTAAGCCACCATGCGACTCTATATTATTCCTTCATTCATTATCTCCCGCTTTTATCCTCTGTTAAAGTCGCAGGGGGCGGGGGCGGGGGGGGGGGTCCCCATGCCTATCCAGGGGAGAACGTCTCAAGCGCTGGGCAGATACATCCAGGACAAGGCGCCAATCTATCGCTGGGCACACACTCACTCACTCACACAAACACACTCTATACGGGGCAAATTTGGAGAATTCAATTGACTTGATCCATGTTTTGCGGGAGGAAACCGGAAAACCCGGAGGAAACCCATGCGGACATGGGGAGAACATGGAAACTCCACCCAGATTGGGATTCGAACCGGGAATCCCTAGCACTGAGAGGCGAACGTGCTAACAACTAAGCCACCCGCCCGCCCTATATTATAGTATGTCAAAATATTGGTGATAGATTACAGTATATTACTGGTGAGCTCTCCTTACACAAGTCTCTGTGTATCTTGTCCCAGATTTGTTATAACCACCCACCACCCCGCAGACATTTGATTTCATGCCTAATGGGGACTTGGGGCTGGAAATACATTTCCAATCATTTTTTAAAAGTAACATGAACATTACATATAAATGTATTGCAGTAACCATTACCGTAACCTCAAAACATGTTTTCCCCTAAAATTGCATTGCATATAAAAACAACACAGTCTCAATTAAATAAAGAAACCAACTATGCATCAGGTTACAACTGTCTGTGTAATGCTCTTTAAGATTTAAATGCCCATAGCAGAAATACATGTAAAGGTTGTGTTATGTGTATTGTGGCCTGTGTCTGTATACACAATGGTGCGAGATCACTTTAAAAATAGGTCAACCTATACCAGGTTTAGTGGCACAGACCCAACATAGACAGAAGTCAGCTCGAGGGCACACACATAAAATGACTCACAAAGCAATTACACCCAGCAACATTGCCGGTGCACAAGCATACAGCATAGTCAGAAACAAATTTCTGAATACCCAACGAATAAAGCAGATGTCTCACTAAAAGAAGATATCAATTGCAGTCTGAACAGTCTTAAAGCCTTAAGACAAAAACACGTTGCATGTGCCTGCATTTTATTGCAGTGAATCCATGGTCAATTTTATTGATTTCTAAGTGAATTAGATAAATTTAGTAAAAATAGATTGTATTTTATGTGTTTCGGCGATGATGTCACATTTAAATGTACGTAATGTTAAAGTTTTAAGTTATCATGGATACATACAATTAATAAAACATAATCTAATAAGACGAGCGGCACAGTGGCTTAGTGGTTAGAATGTTGCCTCTCAGCACTGGGGATCCAGGTTCGAATCCCAATGTGGGTGGAGTTTCCATGTTCTCCCTGTGTTCACGTGGGTTTCCTTAGGGTTCTCTGGTTTCTTTTCACAGTCCAAAAACATGGATTCAATGTAAATGCTCTAAAATGCTCTACATAGTGTGCGTTTGTTTGTGTGTGTGTCTGTGTGAATGAGTGTGTGCCCAGCGATAGATTGGCACCCTGTCCTGGGTGTATCTGCCCAGCGCACAAAATGTTCCCCTTGCATGGGCATGGGACCCCCCGCAACCCTAGTAGAGGTTTAACCGAATGATAATGAATGAATGGATGAATTTAATAAGAAAACCTATTTTTGCATACAGCTGAATCTAGCAATCTAGCAATCTAGCAATCTTGTACAAAAAAATGGTCTATGTGAACATTACATTCACATCACATTTACTTAACATTTACAAGCAATTGGCAAAAGCCTGTATTCATAGTGACTCACATAAGTCATTACATCATTCAGTCAACTCAGGGTTAGGGATGTGGCTAAACTATCCAACAGTGACCCAATGGTAGTACTTACTTTAACCACCAAGCCCTTACTATACTCTATCCATCAAGGGATTAAGGTCTAGTGGTTTTGCTCGGTTATTTTTGGCTCATTGTATGCCAGGAGTACAGTCCTTTACACGATTGCAAAAATATGCATCACCCAACATTCCATCACGTTAATATACGTACTATGAATGATGAATCTGGCTGCCATTAGTGGTAAAGCATAATTAAATTTGAAGATGTGCAGAAGTAATGATTGTTTATGTTTAAATTTAATTAATTAAAGTTACATTTAGCAAAAAAATCTGTATAGTTCCTTTTAGATAATGCATTAGCTTTTTTTTACAAGAATATAATATACTATTATAAAAGAATATGAGGCGGCACGGTGGCTTAGTGGTTAGCACATTCGCCTCTCAGCGCTAGGGATTCCCGGTTCGAATCCCTATCTGGGTGGAGTTTCCATGTTCTCCCCGTATCTGCGTGGGTTTTCTCCGGGTTCTCCGGTTTTCTCCCACAGTCCAAAAACATGGATCAAGTTAATTGATTTCTCAAAATTGCCCCATTTAGAGTGTGTCTGTGTGAGTGAGTGTGTGCCCAGCGATGGATTGGCGCCCTGTCCTGGGTCTATCTGCCCAGCGCCCGAGACGTTCTCCCCTGGATGGGCATGGGGAACCCCACCGCGACCCTAATAGAGGATAAGCGGGAGATAATGAATGAATGAATGAATGAAAAGAATATGACCAAAAAGTTTAATTTAGACAGGACTGTCCAAATATAAACATGTAACTCTAATCTAATCTCATCATCTCCCAATTAATTCTCTATTACTGTTGTGCGGAGGAGCCATCCAGGGAAAAATATTTCAGGTGCTGGGCAGATACACCCAGGACAGGGTGTCAATCCTTTGCTGGACACATTTACTCACACTACATAAAGGTGATTTAGAAAGGGCAGCTAATATACCTTAAATCTGTGTTTTAAAAACCTGGATTCAAACCTGGATTCGCAGTGCCAAGATGTCAGACATACTAACCACTATGCCCCCGAACCACCCCATATGTAACTTCATACACTTAATTAACCTTACCATAAAGATATTATTATAAGTCTAAATAATCAAAAAATACAATAGACCATCAACAGAGCCTTCTTTCTGACACTGTAATTTTGTATTATTTTTAACTTATTGTATATCCTCCTACATTAATACATATACCAGTAATTAAAAATATAATATAGTATAGTATCATTTATATAAGCTATTGATGATTTTTAAAAAAATCCCCAACTTTGTTAAAAATTTTATTTTTAAGTTAGCATTGTATCTTGACTTGAGTGCACATTTACAGCCTTCAGCAGACACAATTCTCCAACTAGGAGACATGACATAATCCGAACAAATGAAGATTATAGGCTCTACCTAACTCTTAATCTTTTAATCAACTGCTATAAACCTCTGCTTTACAAGTGAGCAACGTACTTAAAGTAGGAAGCGAATGAGACCGCTGTCCTATTTATATTCATTTTCATTGACAACATGCTTAGAGGCTAGAGAGACACATTTGTTTGTCCTTTACATGTACTTGTATGGCTGATGGTGTATTCCACTGCAATTCGCAATTAAATCATTTATGATTAAAACCAAGAATTTAAGAGTCAAGAGCAATACTCTCTGTAAGCACAATAATGGCTGCTTGGTGGTCCTGAGACTTAAACATTTAATCTTTAAACTGATAGCATAAACCTTGTGTTTGAACATACAGCTTTACAAGTAAAACACTTGAATATCCCACCTATTTTAGATGTTAAAAACAGCAAATGAAGTACTAATATTAAGAAAACTATGCAAACTGCTGGGTATATAATATTGAGAATAAGACACAATAATATAAAGCTTAGGTTTAAATGTCTGCTCTTCCTTTTGAAGCACAATAAATTCAGGTCACATGTTTTAAGTTTGACCCAACTCCATTTACATCTGTAACTGAACTCAGTCACGCTTAAACACACACACGCACACACATATACACATGCGCTCACACACGCACACACACAGCCTAATTAAAAACACAGTTGGTCTTCTCCTGGCAAAGAAAACAAGCTTTTGAGCTTCATATTAATGAGCAGAACCTCATTATATTTTAAACACACAGACACACTGCTCTATTCCCTATACACTAACCCACATCAGTGTGCACACAGTCACCTTAATTCTCTGCAAACATTTACTAAACTTTCTCTTATGCAAAGAGAGAGAGAAGGAGAGAGAGAGAGAGAGAGAGAGGAAAGCAACAATAAGAAAGTTCTAGAAAATAAAGTGTAGAAAAGAAAATTGTGACTGTAGCTCATTGTTCCTGTTTTACATAGATTATGGCTGGGAACTGGCATAATGTATTAATTCTAGAGTAAATCATGCTTCAGTACCAATGACAGTGCATTAAAAAACAAATCATAAAAGCTGCAATCCACTTACAGTTCATATTTTTATATGAAATTTCTCCTTGGAGTCGATCAAAATGATTTCCAAATCATTTGAGAAAAATAGCTGCTGTAACTAAAAAGGATATTAAACATACATTATGTGTAATGTAAACCTAATCTGCACATTTTAAAATACACATTTAAAAAAATTCAAATGACTTTTATTATATTAGTTCAGTCCCACAACTAGATTTCTAGTTGAAGTCTTTTCTGACTTCACTGCCAATGATATCAAACATCTATGTCACATTGTTGAAAGATCTTCGACTTGGACCTCTTTCCCTCCAGAAGATGAACCACGGCTATCTATGCATGCACTGTGGTCAGGGGTCACCATGAGAAGAAAAGACACTGGTTTATACGTTATTGACTGATAGAAATATGTTGAATATAGGGATGGGATGAAAGATGGGGGAAAGGAGCAAGGGCTGGTTTTGCTTGTACAGACCCATTTTCATACATTGCAGGGGCTTAATTTGACTTTCATTCCTTTTATGGCGACTCAAGCAAAACTCAACCATAATTAACACAAGAAGAAGTTAGTCCCCACTTCTTAAGTGGGTAAACTAATTCTGTCCCCACAAAATAATGGATACCTAAATACACGACCATACAGAGAGTCAAATACAAATCAAGGAATGAGAGGCATGAGAAAAATAAATTCAAAGATAAAACAGGTAATGCATATGAAGAAAAGGAAACTATGCACAATATGCAAAATAAGTATTTAATAGTGAAAAAAAATTTCAGCTTCCATTTAAATAATGTTTAGTATAACAGAACTATTAAATACCTAGATTCATGTAGCATACAGTTTTAGATTTTTTAGCGCACTTAAGCAAGCATGTTAAGTTTTAAGGAATAGCCTTTCATCAGGATCTGATGGAGTTTCCATGTTCTCACCGTGTCCGCGCAGGTTTTTTTCAGGTTGTCTGGTTTCCTTCCACAGTCCAAGAACATGGATTCAAAGTGAACTAAATGCTCTAAATTGCCCCATATAGTGTTTATGTGCGTGTCTGTGTGAGTGAGTGTGCCCAGCGATAGATTGGCACCCTGTCCTGGGTGTATCTGCCCAGCGCCCGAAACGTTCTCACTTGGATGGGCATTGGGAACACCACATAACCCTATAAGAGGAACAAGCAGAAGATAATGAATAAATAACCTGTGCTGAAACTTGACCTGACATACTAAGGTAACCCCACACTCCAACCCGACATTAAAAAGTTTAAATGCTGACTATTATTCAGTTCGCTTGAGCATAACTTAAAAGTAAGTTAAGAACTGTATGCGAAATGTAGCAATCAGAGCAAGAAAGTAAGTTAACTCAAAACAGTGGATAAATTGTGAGCAAAAGTATAAATTGTGTTTAGGTTATACAAGAAAATGAGAAAAGGTTAGAGAGTCAAGGCTCAGAAAACAGAGTGAGTGTGGTAAATGGTTGGGTTTGTATCGAACACACACACACACACACACACACACATACACACACACCCCCCCCCCCCCCCCCCCCCCCCCCCCCCCCCCCCCCCCCCCCCCCCCCCCCCCCCCCCCCCCCCCCCCCCCCCCCCCCCCCCCCCCCCCCCCCCCCCCCTCTTTCTTTTTCTCCGTCTCCTCTTCCATTCTGCCTAATTACAGAGACCCCTAAGAGCCGCAGATATGCATGTATTCCCTCCACAGACATCAGAACACAGACATGTGTTTTGATAGATTTCTGTTTGGAATCAAAAGGAGAACAAACCTGCCTACCTTGAGCCACATCCTCCCTCAGTCATGCTCTCTGTCTCTCTCTTTCTCTCTATTTCTCTCTCTCTCTTACACACCCATCTTATTTCTAATTAGAGCATGTGTTTATTATGTGGGCAAGTGAATGCTATTTGATAGAAGGTGGACAGACAAATCTTTTTTCCTTCCGGGCATGCTGCCTCTTAAAGCATTTATTCGAATAAGCAGGATTTTGTAACTGCCTACACATTGTACCATAATAATCTCATCCATGCCTTTGCCTTCCTCAACCTATTCTCAACGCTTAATAAACACATCTTTGCTATCTTCATCTTTTGCTCCCATCTTTCTTCATAGATCAGCATATGTTATTCTATTTGGTGTCTTGGTCTCTGAATACTGAATACAAAATTTAGAAGTGAAATCTAAAAATCTGACCAAATTAATATATATAGATATATCACTCAAAATTTCGCGGTGAATTGGCATGGGGAACCACTCAGCAGAGGATTAAGCAGAAGATAATGGATGAATGAATGAATGACAAACAGTTATTGGGTGATTACATTATTAAAGCAATAAGTCGTATTGATTTATTTGGAATTTATTTCAAATAATTCACAACCTTGCGAGACTTAGTGTTTTTTTTAAATTGGTTACAAACTCACTATGATAAAAACACAAGGTTTATATTATAAATGCATTTTTTAAAAATCTGTAATTAACTGGTCTTCCATGACGTAACCCAGGCCAGATTTTAAAGTAAACACATTGATATGAATATGAAGAGGTCAGAGGTGTGCGTTATTGTCAATGATGTCACGGCTGGACAAACGGCTTAGCCAATCGGATTTAAGGACAGGAACTACCCGTTTTATAAACAGGGATAGAACATGGTGAATGTAATAAGTCGGTATCTTGATGGTTTTTGAACATTCAATTAACTGATATGGTGAGTGACAGATGCTACACATGGTGGATGATGATATTAAACAGGTATGATGTATAGATATATTCTACAGATACCTCACATGGTGGATGATCATTCATACAAATACCTCATGTGGTGAGTGATTATACTGCACTAATACCTCTTAAGGGTGACATTTCACTTGTATCAGTATCACTCAGTTCTGAGCATTATGACACTGGTATAAGCATTAAATCAATATTATGGAATCATGCCAGCATCCGCTCCCCACCTAACAGTCTTACTTTCCTCTTGCCTTTTTCCCTTCATATCTCACTTACTTACTGCTAATAAATCTCTCTCCCAGTAGCTCTTTCCTCTACACATCATAGCAATTAAAGCGCTCATAAAATGGCGCCGTGTAGACCCAGGGTGTATTCGAGTGAATGTGTACTGTGACCCTGATGTGTGTGTGTGTCTCCGTATATTAACACGTCCTTGAGGGGGCAAAAGAGGAGCTACTTATTGATTGCAGGTCCCTGTACAACACACACTGCAGGCTGTAGATTTCTCTAACCCACTGCAATCGTTCTCTTTGTCGCTCTCACCTTCTCTCTCCCCCTGTACCTCCCTCATTCTCCACCTCTGCTGACTGCCTTTTCATCAAGCCAACATTACCCTTTACAAGCAAGCTTATTAGAACCTAAATATTGTGCCGTGTTTAAGGGTCGACTGCTTGTCTTACAAGAAGCAGGGTGTAAATGGAGTTAAAGTGCACTAGAGTGTAAATGTATACAATGTAAATGACTAATATTTAGCAGCAAATCAAATAATGTCAAAGCGATGTATCCCTCCCACTCAAGTGCATAATGCCCCACTCATGCCTGTTCAAATAAGAATACCCAAGGGGATGTCTCTCACACATGCTTGTTTAAAGGGGGGTAAGTGTCAAACTCCAGGTGCAATGGGGCCCCAACCTAAAGGCAACAAATTCTACAAATATGTTCATTAAAGAACAATCATATTATACTTGTTACAAGACAGCTGTCACCATTTGTGGGTTTGTAAGAGTGGGTTTTGGGTTTGTAAGAGTAATTTATTGGATAGTTACATTAAAGTACTGTGTAGTTTAACTTCAAAGAGAGTCACTACCTTCAATCATATGTATGTTACATCAGGTCCACAAAGAGTGCCATTGCAAAAACTGAAATATGACTTAAGTCAAAAAATCTTTGTAGTTTAAAAAATCTTGTTTTTGACTTGAATAGATAAATAATGTAGTTCTTAAGAAACATTTTCTTATTTTATGAAATCTTAACAAGATACATTTATATACTATATTGGCAGATAATTTTACTAGATTCATGTAATTTTTTAAATATAGATTCTTTTTTTTTTTAATGAAATTGAAACATGAAATCGGTTTTTAATAACTTCACACATTTTTTTTTTGCTTCTTTTTGTAAATTAGAAATAATGCATTGTCCTAGAATGACTAGAGTTTTAATAATTTTTTTTTGCTTAAATAGTTTTTGTTGTTTTACGTAAATTATATCCAATTTCAGGCTGAAAACAGGTTCGTAATGCTTAGCACTCCTAACATTGAAGTTTCCTTATGGTTAATCAGAAAGAAGAACCTTATGTAAAAACATTACAACCTTTGGTGGATCCAGCTAAGTTCTTCAAAAATGTCAATGAAAAAGCAGACCACCTCTCCAACTCCACAGCCACAATTCATTTTTGTCCCTCTCTCTCTCTCTTTCTCTCTCTGGCTCAACAACGTAAATTTGAAAACAATAACCTCATTGGTTACAGCTACGTCTGATATTTTGTACAAAGTGGGATTTGAGGGTCTGAATTAATTCATGACGACCCAGGGCATAGGCATCAGAACATCTGCATTGCAATGCAGGAAAAATGTGTCTATAGCACAGTACCACAGAGCTGCCAACGTGCCAAACGTTAATAACCTGTCAAGGGAGGAATCCAGCCTCATGTTCATTAGTCATTAAAAAAGAATATTTTAGCAGCAGACGCTGAAGTGCTTAAGTGTCATAACAATTTAACAGAAAGCAAGAGACAGTGAGATTATGTGTGTGTGTGTGTGTGTGTGTGTGTGTGTGTGTGTGTGTGTGTGTGTGAGAGTGTCTGTGTGTGTAGGAGAAGGGGGGGTATGATACTTATTAACAATGCAGCCAAGGGTGTTGGCTAAGGAGATCAATCCTATATCATGGGTATGCACACAGACGCAGACATGCACAGAGAGAGCAAGATCTTGCTTTTAACTTTGTTGTATTCTGCACCATTAAATAGCAAGAAACAAAGAATTTGTATGTGGGAAGCAATTATTCTCTCAATGATAGTAATATATGACAATATTTGTAAGTTTTGCATTTTTCTTTATATAAAAGCTTTTATCTTAAGATCTTTAGGGCATCATGTTAAGCAGGGGTAAATTACAACTGTGATGCTAATTACCTTATTTAAGGATGGTATTATGGCTTGGTATGGTTTGGCAACGATTTAGTGAATCACTAGCTTAAGCTCTCATTAATAAGGGCTGTGTGTGTGTGTTCTATACAAATCCACACCATTGCTTCGATCATTTGACATACAGACACTTGTCTACGTGGTGTGAGCAACAAAATTTCATTTAAGTAATGACAAACACATTGCAAATATATTTGGGTAGTAATGTATAAAAAGTATAGGTTATAAATCTTGTTGTTTGAGTAGGCATGGTAGCTCAGCGGTTAGTCGTTAGACTATCAATCAGAAGGATGTGGGTTCAAATCCCAGGTTCACTTTAACCCTCACTGTTTCAGGGGGCAATGCATCAACCATGTGCTTGTCCTGTAAGGCATTTTGTATAAATGCATCGGCTAAATGACCAAATGTAAATCAATATTACACACTGTCTGAATGAGAAACATACGGATCTAAATACGCAAACTGATAATTACTGCAGCGATTAATATTCCTCAGCGAGCAACAATTCAACAAATTTAAGGACAATGCCATTGCACATGAGTGCAGTATTTAAAGCTTAAGGTGAACCAACGAAGTGTTTTTGGTCAGGGCATCTACACTCAGAATTCAATTCTTGTAATTAATGCAAACTAATGCAGGTCGTGTCATTGCTTCTCATGTAGTGGATATCTGGTATGTCTGCTTGCCATTAGGCAGTTTTAGCAAATCACTAAAGAGCCTTATTCAAAGATATGTACTTGATCACATATGTGTAAAGTGAAGTCATTTCAGCAGCTGCACTAACACGAGGAGCGATTAATGTGCTATGTGTATGTGTGTGTATTTGTGTGTGTGAGGGAGAGCAAGAGATTGCGTGTGTGTGTTGCATGTTTATGAGTTCCTAATGTGGTTGGATAGAGAGGCACAGCTGGGCTAGCTGAGAGAGCGAACAGGAGGATGAAAACGGACATGACTGTCGTCTCTGGTTTTACCTCCCACACTCCAGTGTTCCCTTCTGCTCGGTTCTCTTACCCTCTCCCTTTCTCTCTTTATGATTTAAATATCACCTGGAAAACAATACTTAGTGTATCAGTCTATACTGCTTTGTTTTCAACACATGTTAAAAAAGACTTCGTCGATGCCTTTTTTTTAATTTATATATTTTAAGATCTGATCATATTACGAGTGCATCTCTCACATATATTGAAAGATCAGTGTTTTGGTCACATCTCTTTGGGGATTCTCTTTGCGATTTAAATAAGCAAACTAAAAATTTACAGGAGGAGGTTAACTAATACTATTAAAGAACCCCCATTGGGAACATCAGTGGACCTGGGATTTGAACCCAAAACCTTTACATTGATAGTTCAACATCCTCACCACCTATCTAGCAAATACATAAGAATAATTGTGTCACACATAGTGATGTCACCTCACAGCAAAACAGTTTTATTCGTAGAAAGAGAACTTTTAGATTTAAAGATTTTTAAGGGCAGCAGTGGCTTAGTAATTAAGGTGTTGGGCTCATAATTGGAAGGTTGGGTCCTCCATTTCTGGGTTTACCAAGTTGTCCTGTCCTGTAGGTTATTTTAACCCTCATTTCTGGTTTTCCAGGGGGGCTATATTATGGCTGCCCCTGAGCTCTGACCCCAAACAATAAGTGAGCAGGAGAAGAATGTTATGCCTTACACCCAAGTACAACAATTAACAAATCTTTTTTTCCATTCGCCTTGTTGGTTTGGTTTCCCACCAGGAGTTCTGTTATTTTTAATATTCCAAATACATACAAGTAAGATGAATTATACACATCAACTCTCTGTTGTGTAAATTACTAAATACTAAAATACTAAATACTAAAATACTACATTACACATAATCATACCTATTTTTAATAGATTGTGTTGTATGCTTTGCATTTGCTTATTGTAACCTGATTGTCAATTATATCTTGTAATGTAGAAAGACCTGTCTGTCATGATAAAATAAGTATTTTTCACATTTTTATCAGAAGGTCTGCACAATGACTTTTCTATAAAACTATGAAATCTTAAAAACTGTATCACTGTGTGGAGAGAGATAGAGAGAAAATGAGAACGTATGAGAGAACGAAAGAAAGAGAGACACAATTAAGTGAGAAAGAATGAGAGTGAAAGGGTTTGAGAATTGAATTGACTTGAGTGACAGAGAGTGTGAGAGGGTGAGAGAGATAGTAACTGTGAGAATGTGAAAGACTGAAGGGGGAAGGGAAGCGATTCTTTGGCTTTGTAGATGTTGTGGAATTTTAGGTCTAGTGGAGAGGAGCTCGAATGCTGGATGTTCTGTTTGTTTTGGATGCCTGTATGAAGGAAAAATATGTTCCTCCTCCCTTCAGCTTCAGTCCTGTTGCAACAGCAAACACAATGAGGAGTTACAGCGATACCAACATGACAGAGCTGCACACTTATTCTCCTCCTGTTGTCAACAGCACATCTCAAAACAAAATATTAAATAATTATTACAGAGAAGCAAAACAAAATGCATCTTTATTAATCTATGACAGAGGCATAGTTTATATTTTAGTAGGTAGAATTTCACTTTAGACAATCTTTAAAGATGGAGCTACGGTAAAATGATCAGCTCATGTAATTTTCTTATTGCTCTGACACGAAGATGTTTTTTGATGGGAAATTAACTTGGCATTTATTAGATTCTAGAAAACAAACCAATATTGATGTGTCAGACCAAAAGTAAGGTAACACGACTTTTGTCACAGTGTCTCATCTCATAAATTTGCTGATCTAGGCAGGTCACAGCAGTATTGAAAAATAGATTAAACTGAGCTTTATCACAATAAAACTATTCCTTTGATGTCTGCTATTTTCAAAAGGGGTGCTAAGCTATTTTAATTCATTTTAAGGTCTCTCTGGGGTTTAGTAAATCTAGGCCATACAGCGATTGAAGCCAGCAGAATAGGCCTAACCCTACAAAGACAAGTTCGATGATTTTTTGTGTAGGAGGGGGAAAATTAGAAGTTAAAACAGAAGCAACTGGGAAAAAATGAAAAAGGCTAATTTGAAAATTACTGTTAATAATTATTTACTTTCCATTTCTAATATAATTGCATATCTGGCCTTTCTTATTCATAATATATTGCATCACAGTAAAAAATAAGCAAGCAATCATTGCTATGAACATACTTTTAATGGACACATTCCACTTTTCACCTCAACACTTTTCACATTTTCACCTTATCATTCATCACCAAAATATTTTTTTACATTCATTATACATAGTTTCAGTTGTATATTCTATATTATATTTGCACATGTATATTGTATTTATATCTTACTTTAAAATCTTTTTAAAATGTAAGGTCTAACAAACAGAATAGGGTAAAACGGGGTCCATGAGCCATAATTTTTCGATCTTTCATTTTACATGAAAGTCATGAGTAAAAGATTAATTTGCTATTTTTTTAAACAAAACATTTTAATAAAATTTGCTAACTATATATGTGACTATGTACATGATGACCAATCTCGTTTTTATTCTTATTTCTTATTCTTATTTCCAATATACTATAAATCTAGGGTTAAGTATTTAAGTATATTTTTCTTTTTCTCATGCATGATTGTCTCAGTAGTTCTAAATAGATAATGAGCTAAGCCTTCGATTTCTTCAATTCCAGGGTGGATGGCAAAGTAAGAATTTCATTGTGCTGGGAAACATATTTCTTTACTGTGCATATGACAATAAAGCTTTGAATCTTGAATGTTATAATGTGTAATTGCTAAGGTTTGTTTCTTTTAACTCGATTCCACTTGAAATGAAGGTAAGAAATGTGGAGCTTTGCAGATTTTCTGCAATGAAAGTGTACATTTGGGCATTGGCAAACTCAGTTTTACCTAATGATCCCTTTCTCAATTACATCATCAGCTGTTTGTGGGACTCCTGGGATTAGAGGATTGTACCTAGCCTGTAGATAATCAAACACCTGTACACACATGTGAACATGCACCCACAGATTTTCCCTTCGAGTAAAATTGAGCAATTATTGTGCCAGTCCAAGTATGAGCTAAACAGTGATGAATGCACAGGGTTTAATGAAGTATCTTCAAAAACAAATGCTTCAATATTGCAATAATGCCCTGCGAATGCAACAGAGACAAGTGGAAATGCAGATGCGCGTGATGGAATATAAATGATTTAAAGTAAAGAATAACTGTCAATCTTTCTTGCAAAAACAAACAACCTTCTCTCTCTCTCTATTTAGTCTGTGTGAGGGCTGTATTAGTGGTATGCACTTGAGCATTTATCTCTGCCAGAATGAGCATTTCCTGCTCACTGTTCCCATGTTCTCTAAAAATAAATCAATGGAAAAAAACAACAGCTAGAGTTACATTGATGCGGTGATGTCCACTCATAAAATCTCATAAGTTTTATAAACTGTGGTCAAAAGCACAGGCAACCTGAAAATCTTTTACAAACGTAGAATATTTGCATCTTTTTCTCATGTGTGATTGTCTCAGTAGTTCTAAATGGATAATGAGCTTAGCCTTCGATTTCTTCAGTTCACTTACATATTTTCTCATGAGTAGAAATCATAAAACATTGCTGTTTATTTGTTTATTGCTAATAATAATGAAATATGCATGTATGATAACCCTAATCCTTTAACCTATGCCTGAGAGTTTGCAACAAATCCCAAAAGTGGAGACAGAAGGCATGCAAGTCTACTGCAATGCGTGGTAGCATTCCTTTGTCCTTTCTTGGTCGGTTAAAGCAGTACAAGGAAGTAATGAATGATGTGTGTTTATATGATTACAACAGAGATGCTCTCATCCTTCTCAATAAACTACCTAGATACAAAATCTTACTAACAGACCTTTATTAGCGTTTGTTCCATTTATAATGTTTTATATTCATTCATTCATTCATTTATTCATTCATTTATTCATTGTCCTCCGCTTAATCCTTAACTATGGTCTCTTGTAGGTTCCCCATGCCCATCCATGGGACGATGTTTCGGGCGCTGGGCAGATACACCCAGGACAGGGTGCCAATCCATTGCTGGGCAAACTCACTCACACAAACACACACTTTATGGGGCAATTTAGAGCATTCACTTTACCTTGAATCCATGTTTTTTGACTGTGGGAGGTAACCGGAGAACACAGAGGAAACTCACGTTGATTGGGAAACCAGATCGGGATTCGAACCTCGACACCCAGCGCTGAGAGGCAACGGTGCTAACCACTATGCCACCAATAATGTTTATAATAATTGATTAATTAAATTTTTGCATATAACCTCTGCATTTCTATTTCTTTGGCACTGTGGAGTAATGGACAGAGCTCTTTACACTTGTAACTGAACTGTAAGTTCAATTCCCATGTTGGATGTCCAAACAAAAGTTTCTTTGTAAAGTCTGCATGTTCTCCTGTTGTCTTACAGCTAAATAGTTGTTTTAACCTGTTATTGCCACTGTGTATAAATGCATGTGTGAGTGTGTTTGTGTGCTGCAAGTACTGTTCATCAGTTTAGGGTGTTGGGATTGATATGTTTCAATGTTATTTATAAAATGGGTCCTTAAATCTGATTGGCTGGGCCGTTTGTCCCGCCATGTCATTATCGACAATAAAGCACACATTTGACCCCTTTATATTCATATCAATACGTGATGTGCAACAGATTATATTAAATCATCCATTAAAATAAAAATACAGATGAATATAATAAGCAAGCGGTTTCTCGATAATCATTGGGAATAAATCACACCCTCTCGTGCCTTGTTGCTTTGGTAATATTCAGTATAAATCAGCCCATTCCTGTGTGCTTGTGAAATCCTGTCTCCAGTCATTCGCTGTCATCCTGTTGCAGATACCTAATGTAGTAACCAAACTGCATTAGTGGGTATGAAGGAAGAGACACATAAAACCTGCTGGGTCATAATAAATCTGATATGTGATTTGTTTAATTTAAAATAGTATACATTATTTGCTACCATCCAGTATTACAGCTTAATTAAAAACAACACTTTTTCCTTTATTTAACTATGTGATCTTCTATTAACATCATGCGAGATGCTTCGTAAAGATGCACACATTAAACCAGCTGCTGTGAACCTTGGGTTTGAATTAATTGCATGTGTTTATTGCATTGAAGCCAGATTCCTGTTAAAGCAAATTCAATTAAAAATTAAGACTTAAAAGAAGAGAAGCAGGGCTAAAAAAATAGCTTTGTCCGCATTATAAAAAATATTTTTTAAAAAACTATATATAGTGTAAAATGTATTTTATTTTAGGTCATATCACACTGACCTAATTAGGGTTCTGCTGTAAGCATGTTCAGCTGCGTTAAGTAATATGAGTGATCGAAAACTAAGAAAGTAGGCCAGCTCTGTAAACTAAATATGTATAGCACAACACAGTAAGGTAGCAAAGGTACAGAGAACTTGCTCTTTTGCTGTGCTAGTTAACATTTAACAGCATTTAGTCAGCTTTTGTCAGACTTTCAGTGCTTACAAGGCCTTTCCTTGTTCAGACAAACTCAAGCTGCTGCACCTGACTTTTAATATCTTTTTTGTGGTCAAAGCCATTTGTAAACTCCTCTTAAATCAAGCACTTCTATATGTAAAAAGAAACCACTGAAGTAGAGGTTGTAACATCTGGACTTTAGCACACTGTCTACAGTGACTATCTTAAAGCCAATGCTGAAAAGGATCTAAGTATGTTTACATAAGTATCTTTCTGAGGTGTGTGTACTTTACTCAAGTATTTCCATTTGATAGTTCTTTATACACCACCATTCATCTTCCAGATGAAAAACTATTCTATTCTAGTACATTAATTAATGTACTAGTACATTAAATAACCAACTTTAGTTACTAGTCAGTTTTTGAATAAACATTTAACACGATGTATAATAAATTTATTATTTTTTTCTCAGCGAGAACCAGGTTCAAATCCCAATTTTGGCTGGAGTTTTCATGTTCCTCCCATGTCTGCGTGGGTTTCCTCCAGGTCCTACAGTTTCCTCTCATATGGATTCAAGGTAAATTAAATTCTCCAGATTGCCCTCATATAGTGTATATGTCTATCTCTGTGAGTGAGTGTTTGCCTGGTGATGGATTGGTGCCCTGTCCTGAGTGTGTCTGCCCAGCACACGAAAAGTTCTCCCCTGGAGTGAAATGCATAGAGAGCCTTTTGGCTTTTGATGTTTTGCATAACATGGCATGTGGATGCTTAAACTTTAGATGCCTAAGTTGTAAACTATCAATTTATCAAAAATATCTCTTAAAATATAAGTTGTTATTAAAGGTATTTTGTTTTCACTCAATTATTTTTCCTGAACTTCTCACAACCTCTTTAGGTGGACCTGATGTTCCTTTATATGAAACTATACCATAATCAACCCTGATGAAAGGCCAAAAAAGCATTTTTTACGTATCTTCACTTTCGCCCCCAATTTAAAACAGATTGTAATGCTCTGCCTTTCTTCCTTCCAGCACCGCTTTAACAGATTGCCCCACATTGACATGATAAGCCAGGCCCACCACACATTTGGTGTCACTTCCAGACAAGTCCCTCATATGTCCATACACATTCTCAAACTTGTCTTGTGCATTTAACTTGACATATCTTACTATCCACCATATATTTTGTTTACATATGATATATGTAAATGTATATATACTATATACACTTTTACTTTAAATTTTTAATATCTTAATAACATCACTGTGATGGCTATCACAAGAGAAATGAATGCTTTAAAAGTTACTTAAGTAAGAACTCACGCTTGATGACTGAAACCAAAATGAAAGTAGCTGAAAAATAGATTGAATGCTGGACTGAACATCATTTAATAAACTAAAACAATTACATAAAATCCATCCTGTGTGTGACCTGAGGTCACAACAGGTCAGGTGGTCAGTGCTCAATGGCCGGTGTCAGATGTGGAAAGCCCATGCATGTGCAATGGTAACAAGAGTTGTCCTCTAACCTTAAGGTGCTATCAGGTTGCTCAGTGAATTTTAGGCCACAATCTGTTGGTGTGGATGTGCAAACTGACACCGGTTTTCCACTAAACACATTATTACTATAAAGATCCACTCAATAACCCTATGCAATATGCACACAGACACTTGTAACACAAATAAATACTTAGTCAGAAGGAAAGTCAAACGGCAAACTGTGTAAGAGCATGAGTAAGGCTGAGCAATCAAGAAAAAATTACAGGGATCATATGCAAAAATAGGAGGGAGGGGAGAAGGCAGAGAGGAAGGAAATTGGATGAAAAAAATAAATTTGAAAGGGAAAATGTGTGTACATGTAGAGCTGTTTAGTGACTTAGAAACAATGGAAAGATTAAGTGGAACAATCGTCATGCTAAAAATGTGATATCACGGTCATTCTGGTGATTCAACTAAAGCACACTAACGTTAAAAGGATAATAAAACTATATATTTGACAACAAAGAACTGGCCATATTGCTCTTCCTTATCTTAAACACAACTGAGTACGAACACACAGTTCACACACATACAGTTAATGGATGTCACAACAGTACTGGGAGGAGGGACTGACCAAGAATATCACACTTAGCCAAGACAAAACAACAAAGTGAAAAGGAATATCTATAAAGTTCACTAATACACGTCATTAGCTTGTCATTCTAAGACTGTTCACACTCACCAGCATATGTTAGGTTTATCTGGACCATTTCCATAAGTTCCAATTGAAAATCGTCTACTTTTTCTCCTCTGACTATGCTTATAGACAAAATGTCTGTCTTTGTTTATGAATAAATAAACACGTTCCCCTACCATTTCTGTTAATGAATAATTTACACACCATTCCATTTGTATCACTCAGAATGAAGAAGAGAGAAAAAAGATCACACTTGCAAAAAGCTGCCAAGGTTACTACGACAGCTGCTTCTGGGAACGAGTGCATTATACGGGGCCAGGAATTCTGGGTAAGGCTACTTTGGACTGCAGATGAAAGCAGTGTTGTCTGTTTGTGTACAGATGTGAGTTTGATTGCTTTTGAGTATGTTCTAAGACAAAAGTCTTTCAAATTCCGAAAGGCCTTCCAAGATACATGGAAAGGTAGAACAGGCAAAGTTCACATTTTACTAACCATTTCATGCAGTACATTTTCAATTGGATTTCCTGAAATTAAACTTACCAGTAAAAGTAGAACCAACCATGGAGCAACAAAAACATAACAACTGATCACTCTATTATATCTGATTATCTTACGCTTACTCCTATTCTAGGGACTAGGGTTGCAGTTGGGTTACCAATGTCCATTCAGAACGTTTCGGTCGCTATGTCCACCAAGGACAGGGCACCAATCCATCGATGGGCACACATTTAGACACACAATATTTAAAGACAATTTAAATAAGGGCCATTTGGAGCAGCAAAATAACACTGAATCCATGTTTTTGGACTGTGGGTGGAAACCAGTGAACCTGGAGAAAACCCCTGCAGACACAGGCAAATGTGCTAACCACTAGACCACTGTGCTGCCCTCTTAAACACCATATATTCTTGATAATCCATTCTAAAAGTATGTGCATTTCATATAGATTAATATAAGACACACATCAATCACATATAATGGTTTTCTGCAAAACTTTAAATCATGTCTGTGGGAACATGTGAGCTCAATGCCAAATGATGTCATAAGGCCAATCCCGGCTATGAGTTCGACTGTCATTTATCTTTTCCTCACACACCACACACATGCTCATACAGACTTTCTACATTGTTATAAACCCTTGCTTGCATCTAATTTCATCACAATATTTTCCCCTTTCACCCAGTGTGAAGATTACACCAAACTTCTCTGCTCCCTCCAAACCCAGCACCTGTACTCATTCACAGAGTAACTTGGGTGTTAGAGTGTATATAATGATGCAAGGAGGAAATCACAACACTTTCAAATACATGTTGCTTGACAGTGATGCAATTCAGTTTCTGGTGAAGAGGAAAAAAAGTGGGAGAGAAGAGACGGGGAGAAGAGAAAGTAGTGGAAATGAGGAATCAGGTGGAAAGGGTGAAAGTGTGATATGAGGGCAGGTAAAAGGAATGTGCAATAAAAAGGGGAAGCAGAAGAAGAAAGAATGTACAGGGAGAAAAGATGAGAGGAAAGTCTACACAAGTGAGGAGAAGTGGAGAAAAGTTTAAAGGGAAGACAAAAAGAACGTGAGAGACGTGGAAAGGAAGAAGTGAAAATCAGTAAGAAATGATGGACAACAGAGAGGACACTCTCCCGGGACCCTAGTAGAGGATTAAGCGGAAGATAATGGATGGATGGATGGATGAACCAAAAGGTATTCTAAACTTTCGACTCAAAGTAACCACCTTCGGTGAATTACTGAACAGCTGAACACACTCATGACATTCTATCTAGGCAGCTTTAAATTGCCCCTTTATAATGTCTGTGTGTGTGTGAGTGAATATGTCCCCAGCGATAGATTGGCACCCTGTCCTGGGTGGCATGGGGAATCGCACTGCAACCCTAGCATTGGATTTAGCAGATGATAATGGATGGATGGTCCGTTAATGTCCAATACAAAAAGTTAATTAAAACTCAAGGTCCAGCTTATTATCAGGATGATCTGAATTACTTGAATTACATGGATCCCAAATGCCTTCACAATCACTTCTTTTGGTTACTGCATACTGACACCTTTGCCAGTGATTAGCCAAGAAGATTGTGGCCTCAGGAATGGATTGTTAAAGGTTAAGGGATTGTTAAATGTTCATAATAGACCACAAAGACATGCAAAACAAACTTCAAACCACACTGCACAGACAGCTCGCTTTGTCTGTCTTTGTGCCCCATTATCAGATGCTCCATCCATCCTGCCAGTGAGACTTTTATAAACATGAATAATTGTTTCCTGCCTTATCCAGTTCTTTATCTGCAGCTGCCAGATATTAAATATATGAAAAGCGTATGACTGCAAAAGTAAATACATTTCAGTTTTCCATAGGAATTAGTATATTGCTGAACAAATTCAGTCCGATTATCTTACCCTTTCAGTCAAGCCACTTCATTCCATTCTAATTCAGGTGTAAAAGGATTTTGTCTTTACAATAAGCTGATGAAATGATCCTAGATTATTATGCAGCATGTAAACTGTTATAGCTATTATCATTCCGGATGTAGTCGCTATCTTGGAGACAAGCAGTGATCTGGAGAAGACATGGTCTCTGTGAAACAAGGGATCATGTTTGGATTTTCTCCCCTAAAAGACACACAGTAGTTCAGAGCAGGAGTAATGTGACTGAGACACCTATTATAAAAACGCTGAAAGACATCTCCATTACTAATACAAAAAGTGAAATTAATATGTGGATAATGCCACAAATCCATTTGGTTCCTTTGGGCAATGGGGCACAACAGATGTTCCGCTAAAATGGTGCTTTGCAATCAATGGTTAGAGGCAATGTTTTGATGCCTTTGCTTACATCTAATCACATTTCATCCAAATTACTCTGTATCTGTGAAACAACTTAGCATGGAATAGAAACCCTGACATTCATTACTTGTAACTAATGCAGGTAATCTTGCTAGCTTTATGATCGAGAGCTACTTCAACTGATGATAAGTACAACGTTGTTTTTTTTTCTTCTTTTTTTGAAAGACTGAAGAACAAAGCTTCTGTTCCATCCCGTAACCATTTTTTTCCTGCTGCTCATACTTATCTGAAGTAAGTGATAAGTGCTGATAAGCTACTGCCCTAGGTGCTTGCAGCAAGTCTAAATGCCCACTTACAGTCAGGAGGGTGGGAACAACTCAGACATTGTTCTTTAGACCCTGATTTTCAGGCAAAGCCATAAAGGAGAAAAAGAGAGTGTACAACTTTATATTTATTATTTGACTCCTGTTTGTTTTTCATCCCTAGGCAACACTGTTATTTCCTGGTGAGGGTTTGACTGATAGTCACACTGACGCACTTTCTCTTACACACACGCACACTCACACGCATGCACACACTGTTCAGGTTTGCACTCTTTTTCATTTTGTTTCTCCCCACGTCGCTCCTCTCCTACCTGTTATACTTGGATTTAAAGTTGGGTCAGCAAGGCAGACATTTTACTCCACAAGTTTCCATCTGCCTTGGTGCACTTTTGAACATTAGTTCTGCCCTATACTACTGCTGGAATATAATAATTATGAGAAAGAGTATAGAGGAAGTACCATTTACCCCATGATGACTACAATAAAGACCACAACCTTATTTTGACTCCACTTATGCACACAGTACATTAAACACACAGTGCACATTTTAATAACTCGTAATTATTCAATTATTAATAATGTCTGAATAACAAGAAAATTCAAACCATTTTCCTATGTCACTAAACACTGTTTTAATCGCAATAAAGGAAAAACTATAATTGTGATTTCTATGTTGCAGATTAGAAATCTGGGTTCTAAAAAATAATTTGCATTTTTAATTCAATGTCCCCAGTCATTGCTGTTACTTTATTTTTCGGTCTAAAATAAGGACAGCTCAGGATATTTGGAACTTCTTTTAGTGCACCCGTGGCACTGCTGTCACCAGTCAGTACAAAACTGCCCCGATGATACATCAGGTGTAAGCATCAGTAAATTGACAGCTCTATATTGTCCCCATCTAAACTGCCCCTACACACAATAGTGTGTGTGTGTTTGTGTGTGTGCATGTGTGTGTGTGTGTCGGTGTGAGTGAGTGTGCCCAGTGATAGATTGGCACCCTGTCCTTGGTGTATCTGCCCAGCATCCAAAATGTTCTCCCCGAATGTGCATGGGTAACCCCACTGTGACCCCCCCCCCACCTTCAGTAGAGGATTAAGTGAAAGATGAGATGAGATCAGTCAGTTTTTTCAACTCACGACCCATTGCCTGTTAATCACATTTAGTTAAAAAAAACAATGAAAGGAAACATGTCTGTGGCTTTAGTCCTTTAAATTTTATATTGTCAAAACATACAAAATTTTGTACAGATAAAATAGGATGAATTTAGAAATATTTCATCTAAAAACAGGAATGATGTATAGTCTTAATTTTAGTGCTGCAACTAATTATTAATTTAACAAGTCTTAATAAATCTTTTTTCGATTAGCCGAGTAATCTAAAAACTATTACTCTAATGTGATTGTGTTTGCAATTGAAATAACGTCTCCAAAATAATGAAAAATAAAAACCTTTAATGTGGAAATATTTTCTTTAATCAAACACAGTGCTCTTAAGGGCACTATTGAAACACAAAAATGCTTTCACATTAACAGTTTTATCAAACATTAAATCTCAGCCACAAGAGATTCAATAATTCAAGTATAATATAAAGCACATTAGAATGATGGTGGAATATTTTTAAATGAGTCTCACTATTACTGAAATGTCTTTTCAAAAATACAGGATGTGAAAAAAAAGTTAAATTATTAAATCACCAGGTAACAAGTCGGTTCTTGGTGAAAAAAAAACTGTCTTGACTGTACTTTGAGGCACATATGACATTTTATAGACTATATATGTTGACTATATATTTTTTGTTGACTATATACAAGCGCAGTCATTCAAATTGATCTAAATGCAATATGAAAACATGGTACATGAGCGGTATTAAGAAAAGCTACATGTGGATGTCATCTACACAGGAAATGTGTTAAAGTCTTAAAATAATATGCTTGGATTAGACAATAAATTTATAAACTGAACCTACATCACTGTTTTGCTGTGACTGGGATGTTTGCTCTTTAAACCCTCATGCGTAGCAGTTGTACTTTTGTGAAAAGCCATCTCCATTTTGCAAATCTGACAGAGCAACACACTGTTGTGTTTTAGTGTGAGGTGCTCCCACACTTTAAATGAACGCAGGTGATTTTTTGCTGCTACGCTCTGGATAATTCATCTTTCCGGTAAGGCGCCGCCATTTTGTTGACGCAAGTTATCAATTACGTCGATGTAGTCGCTGCGGTGCCCCAGCCCTAATTTATTTTCCTGAAAGGTTGTTTGTAGGTTTTTTTTATTATCATTGAAGGACAAAAGTGAATGAAGTTAGTTAATTGTTAAAGAATAAAATGTAATCCTGTGAAAGAAAGTTTACAATCAGACATGTAGTTTTGCAACTCATTTCCTCTGGTGAGACTGTGGATATGGAGGCTTGTAACAGGTCATCAGGGATATGGGTATGTGGGATCGTATATCCTAATTAACTACCTGGCAGTTTTTAAAGTGCCAGTGTTGCAGATGAATAAATTTTGATGAGCTGCTTTTGATTGGTGTCACCTGCGTGTTGAACTTTAGGGCAATGCAAATCTTAAGGGGGTTCCATCCCAGACCTCAGAACCAGCCGACTAGGGACACATTTCTTTTCAGTGGTACTTATGTACCCCTCCCGACTCTTCCTCTTCCCTCTTTACTAGTCTAGTGATGCACCATATGGCAGTGTCCCTCAGATCAGCGTCATCTCGATTAGCGTGCAGAAAGAGGTGGAGGTGGGAAGTTAAAGTATTCCGTCACTCAGGCTTGAAATGTTTGTTCTGGGCGCTGATGCTCTTTGAAGATTTGGTGCGTTTGAACTGGGGAACGCGGCCGCTTTGAAAGCATTCCTGCCCCTGTGCAGCCGCTCTGAGCTCATGCTCCAACACCGCTGGCCAGAGCAAAAGTCTTTTTGCTTTGCCTTCTCCATTTCTACTTTGAGGCAAGAAGCAAGACCGTTTCAAGAAACAAGAAAACCTGCTTCTTTTGTTACGGTGTGGCGGCTCTGCTGCCAGTTTCAGCGTGATCTAGACTACCTGGAACTAAGAGCATGGTACCGCTCTTTTCTTCTACCACCACTTCAAAGTATTCTGACTAATTTGGCCAGAGATCTGTTCAAATTAACGAGAGCAGAAACATCCGGAATGGGGAAAAAACCTATTGTGGGTGTAGTTCTAAAGAAAACATACTCCACACACTATTAGGGACTCGGACAATCAAATTGAGTTTCTAAAAGCAAGGCATTAATATTTCATTTAACAACAACAATAACAACAACAACTAGAGTTACTACAATTATTAAAACCACTACAACTAACTGTCCAGTGTGCAATACTGACAAATAAAATCTTGATATTCTCATCTTGATATTGGTCATTAAAAAATAACCTTCTTAACTTTATTTTTTGTTAATTGTAATTTACTTATAAAATAAAACGCAACAACCTATTTAAAACAACATTCAATCTAAAAATCTGTGCGATCAATTGCAATGGATTATATGTTGAGATAAGACTGACAAAGAATTTGGTTTTCACAAGGTTGGCTACTTCATTTTGTGGGTGGCACTTTGTATTGACTTCAGCTTGTTATGAAAAGTGTTTGGATAAATTTCAGTTTATTGCAAAATCATGTCTTGCTATGAAGCAAGAATTGCTACAACATGAACTGCTAACTAAATTTTTGTGATCTTCTTATTACCTGTTATTAACAAGTTTTAACCAGGACAAGGCACATCACTCTGACATGCTGATTAAATTTGATGAGTAGACTGGTTGCTTTAAAAGAGTGGTGGTGCATAAACTCACGGTGTTCTTCTGTTAATCATGGTTACCTCAAGGTAACATATGCTGTTATCACTGCTTTGCCACTCCTCCCCAAGAAGCAACAAGGGCAGACTGACATTCTACTGGATGAACAGGGTACTAGGGTAGTTATTTTCTCTAGAAAAGGGGACATCTGGAAAAATGATTGCCTGGTGAAGAATTGGTAAGCACCATCATAAGTCCTATGTCACGCCAAAAGTAAGGCACCCTTAGACCATTTCAGTTTTGCTTAGAAACACACACACACACACACACACACATATATATATATATATATATATATATATATATATATATATATATATATATATATATATATATATATATATATATATATATATATATATATATATATATATATATATATATATATATTTTAAAAAAGATCCAAAAACTCAATTTACTGATAAATAACACTTTGTATTTTACTAATAATTTGTAACTTGTGAAATACAACTTTGTCAAAAGCAAACAAATCGGATCACATGCAGCTGAGCTTTGATTGATTTCCTTTATACTAAATCATTTATAGAAAAAAACTATGTTGGCACCAACTATAGCAGGAACCAATATGAAACTGGGAGTTCAATTGAATGCTTAAAGTTATTCTCAACAACAAAACACACCAATTGTAACACACCAAAGAATCAATACTTGATATGATATTTTTATATATATTATCATACTAGCCACTTGCAAATGGGATAAACATTGATTCACTCGTCATGCTGAAGCCTTTGAACTAGCAATCCACTAAAGCCAGATTACTGAATGTGATGTACAAAAAAACAACCATGAATCACATTGTAAGGATAGCAAAGACATCCTGACTTGCCGTAAAAGCAAGCAGCAAGGTGTGTGGATGACAGCACGTGAAATATTATTACAACCAAAGCCCCTCAAGCCGTTTCTTGGTGTTTGGAGAGTATATAAATCTTCACAAATATGTAATATTATATAGTAATATGTTTGTATAAAAGGGCAGCATGATGTCTTAGTGGTTAGCACGTTCGCCTCTCAGCACTAGGGATTCCCGGTTCGAATGCCAATCTGGGTGGAGTTTCCACGTTTTCTCCGTGTCCGCATGGATTTCCTCCGGGTTCTCTGGTTTCCTCCCACAGTCCAAAAACACGGATCAAGGTCAGTTAAATTCTCCAAAATTGCTCAATATAGAGTGTGTGTGTGTGTGTGTGTGTTTGTCTGTGTGAGTGAGTGTGTCCCCGCGATAGATTGGTGTTTTATCCTAGGTGTATCTGCCCAGCGCCCGAAACGTTCTCCCCTGGATGGGCATGGGGAACCCCCCGCGACCCTAGTAGAGGAAAGAATAATGGAAGCGGAAGATAATGGATGGATGGATTGATGTTTGTATAAAAAACAGACAAATACACATATACACTTACACATACACACACACACATACACACACACATCTCCAAATTGATGATTGGGGTCAGAACACTGGGTGGGTCATGAACTTGGGATTCAAATCCATAACCATGATACAGATGGCCCAACACCCTTACCACTGTGATACTACACTCTTTCATATATGATTGATAAGCACATCGGCGTTTCGATTTGCTCAAAATAAAATACTTACTTGAAATCTGCTTGTATACTGTTAAAACAAATGATAAAAATATAATCCTAGCTAACTCATCATACTCCCCACTGACCACAAATTCCATTTACAATCAACTAACGTTTTTAGTTATTCTATTTCATGAAGTAAATCTGCAAATAAGTCTGCAGATCACATAAAAACTGAGAGTGGAACTTCCCATGATTCTAGTGGTTTCTGGATAATTTGATGATTAAGATGTGATTTATAAGATATTGTTTAGCATGAATATTTTTTAGAAACACACACTCAAAAACAGGTTTTTCCCTAAGATTTTTGTTGTCGTCTTTTCAGTTCTGCATTTTGTCTTCACTGTAAAAACATGACAAGCTTTTGTCGTAATACTAGATTTGTCTCTCTAATAGCAATAGTAAGGACTGTTTTCCTACTTAGCTGAGCTGCTTTATGCTTAATGAATTATAACTAATTATAGCATATTTAACAAGTGTTTAATTGTGTAAGTTTTTGAGAGCAAGAAAATCTGGTCTGAAAAGGAGAAAAAAAGGAGGAAACCCAAGATGGATGGAAACGGGTGGCATTAACCAGCACTAAATATCTGTGCTGACATTATTTGCAAATAACAAAGAGATTTCGAGTGTTTTGCAAATCAAAACTAAGCCTGCAGTCTTAAAGACAGTTTGTCTTTTGCCTATCAAATCATTAACAAGGCACCAAATCCAACATGTGTTGATGTCCAAATACAATCTAGACTATCAGTGTTGATTTTAGTTATGGAACTGGTCAAGGTCTGTGACCTTGTTTTTTTCGGTCATTTAGCAGAAACATTTAGCACCCCTGGAGCAATGAGGATTAAGGGTCTTGCTCAAGGAGCCCCATTGGTAACTTCAGTGGACCTGGGATTTGAACCCCCAACCTTCAGATTGATAGCCCGACACCACCGACACCCTAACCACTGGGTTACCACATCCCAATTACAGTAGTGATGTACTACTGTGATCTATTCAACTAGGCTACATGTCTTTCCTGACTGCTGTACCATGCTTTATATTGCTACAATAGGTTCAATGGAATATTAAGGTAAAAATGTTTGAATAGGCCTTTTTAAACCATTCTTTCTGACTCAAACTAAACTTCCCTTCTATTATTTATTCTTATTTAAGTGTAAAACTGATAAGTTTCACAGATCATGACATTTACCAATACTTCAGACATACATGGTTATAATACTATAAACATTAAAAAGCTGGTTTTGAGGCAAACCAAATAGTGGCTAAGGATGGCTTACATTAGTGCTGCTTGCTTAGTTTAACGACCAGTGAGCACTTCATTGGTCATTAAACACCATAAGTCGGGGTGACTTGGGGTCACAGTCCTTATGAATATGCATGAGTCCCATGAATATTAAAAAAGCCAGTAAAATTGTAAGGCTTTCAGACAGTGTGGTTTAGAATAAAAAATATGCAGTCGGCATCTAAAGTGCATACACTTCATCAAGAAAGCGTAAACAATTGCAATATAACATTTCAGGCTCACACAAAGCGGCTGGTCAGCTATCTCAAAAGAGTGAAACCAACCATCCACAGAACATTATTATTATAATATTATTATTATATATATATATATATTATTATAATATATATATATATATATATATATATATATATATATATATATATATATATATATATATATATATATATATATATGTGTGTGTGTGTGTGTGTGTGTGTGTGTGTGTGTGTGGTAATAAAAATATACCAGTCCAATATAAGTGTAGTGGTTTTGTAGACAACATACTGGACTGGTGTAGTTTTAGCACTTGCATAAATCCAGTACCCCTTATTAACATAAAGCCGATCAAACATTTGAGACCGGGCCAAAGATGACAAATCACATGGTTTGGAAACATCCAGCATGAGCATTGTGAAAGTGGGTCAGTATACTCATTATAGGACATAGGTGATCTAACGTTACATAGGTAAACCTTCATAGGAAATCATTCATTAACAAGTGTTCATTTCATACAGCAACCTTTCTTTCATACAAAGTAAACCTTATTAGATGAGAATTACAGTCGTGTTTGCTTTCACTAAAAAGCAATTGAAAAGGGCCAGGGACTAAAGAGCTTCTCATGACAGCTTTCTTTTTTTACACAATGGGGTACCAGAAAAGGAAGGAACTATAATTCAACACATCATATAGAGAAAAGTCGACATATCAATGAGCAATGAATAAATAATATATAATATAATATAATATAATATAATATAATATAATATAATATAATATAATATAATATAATATAATATAATATAATATAATATATATAAACACATGTAGTGCAGAGTAAATTTAGGAGTGATTAATTCAGGGTACTTAAACCAGTTTTAACATCATAATCATTATTTTCCAAACACACTCTTTTTATTCTTATAAGTAATTTTTTCATGAATTTTGGCAGTAATCACATGTATTAGTTGGAGGAAAAGTATAAAAAAAAATTTCAAAAACTATGCAGGGCAGGGAAACTTAACCAGAATAGAGAACTTATGAAGTAAAAGATTACTGAATTATCAAATGCATTCTATTAAACAGATAACAGACAAAAATCAGTACAACCATAAAATTATTTGCTATAGAATCAGTATGTCTGTCACAGTGTCTGTCACAGTGTGGTTTATTAATGAACTGTTTTCTTTTTAAGGCATGGTGGTCGATACACATAACAATACACTTTAAATACATACGTTAATACCCATGCTATGAGAAAAAAAATGTCCTGTTCTGCAAAAATTCAGCATTTTGAGAAATTGGCTCTGCCTGAGCACTGTAGCTATGACAATTACTGGATGGAACCTGGATTTCAATTGGACTGGCAGTCCTGCCTTCACTGGACTTTTCCAATTGTTAGAGTTTTTCCAATTATTATATACAAACACCTGATCACCACACAATCTATACACGGCTGTCCTACACTGTTGTCCGGCCGCTCCAGGAGGATGAGTCCCCCACTAAGCCTTGGTCCTCCCAAGGTTTCTTCCTTAAAATAACAACATAACAGTGAGTTTTTTTCCTTGCCACTGTCACTCTGGCTTGCTCTTTTTGGGTTAAAAGGCTTACAGTAAAGCTGCTTCATGACAATGTACAGCACTATTGAAAAAATCTCTTTCTCTCTCTCTCTCTCTCTCTCTCTCTCTCTTTCTCTCTCTCTCTCTCTCTCTCTCTCTCTCTCTCTCTCTCTATATATATATATATATATATATATATATAAACTACTTCAAATTGAACATCTCAACTTTACAGAGTGTGATGTAATATGTTTAAAAGTACAATTTCTCATGTGTCCTATGTTCTGAATAAAAACGTCCTATGAGACTAAGAGACCATATGCTCTAAATATAGCATCCCTTAACAATAAAGAATCCTTAACTGACATGTAATCGCAAGTGATCCGGGAATCCACAGACGCACAGATGCAAAAATGGAGTAAAATGGAATAATATATAGTCTTTTTGGTGTTCTGCAACATTGACCAGTGTAGTAATAATTATTTGGAGATAACAAAGCAAAGGGAGGCGTTTTCCACATCCCGCCTGACACGGAGTGACTCTCTCTAGTTAATTGGCAGAGATTACTGAGTGACAGGCGCCCCCACACTCACTCCGACTCTCTCCGAGATGACTGTTAGAGCCAGAGAAAACCCAGATCGTATGGTTTAGAAGCAGCATGAAGTGTTGCGCTCTCCTCTCATCACGGTTTCCCCAGATCCAATGATTAAATCCCTGACAGCCCGGTGCGCAGTTGCTGTGCGCCAGAACCATTTCCCCCGCCTTTTAACGCGCACCAATCTACAGAATCTGCCCGGCGATGCTGTGGTGTGGCGCACTGGATCTCCTGGTGAGATGATTTTTGCACTAACCCCGGTGCTCGCTCTATTGTTCGGCTGTGCGGCCCCGCTGTGCGCCCTCAGCACCGCTGCGCTCCTTACGCACTGGGAGCTTTGCGCTCTCGATCAAGCACATTGCATGTTTGAAATTGCAACATGGAGTGGTACACCTGCCAAATAACAGACTCAAATGAATCTATAACTATGCGAACAGTTGAATATGTTAAGGAGGCAGGTCCCTTTCAATAGGCTGCAGTAATAGACTTAATGGTTCCAAGGAGACGCGGCAGGTTAATCTTTAATGCGCACGGCCGAGCTCTTATCTGGCGTTAAACAAAACCCCGCTGCGTTTTCTAGCAAGTTTTCACTGGGGCAATATGCTGGGGCATCGTTTCATAGAATGGTCATTTCTAGGGCAAACTTTCAATCGCCCGAATAGTGCAAAGTCAAACCGAAGTTCCAAAGGAAGGCATCCATCCTAAAGAGCTAGGCAAGTCGAATAAAACTTCTCCACTTACTAAAGGCTCCATGCGAGATGAGTCCAGCCGCTGAGACACCAGGAGCATCTTGGAGCGATGGGACGCGGTGCGGCTCCGATTAAATCCACTATGGTTTCAAAATGTCACCCGTCTCATCTGCATGAAGAAAATGAAAAGAAAAGCAAAGAAAAGGCTTAAACGGGGTTTGGGAACGGCGGGTCCGATCGGGCTGAGAGGGAGCGAGACGACGAGCTAATCGAACGTTTGGCTGAAGAGGAGAGGAAGTCGATTCGACTAAGAAGATCTGAGGCTTCGCAGCAGATCTCACAGCAGCGGCGCTGATCCCCGTGCGTGCAGCCTCACCGGCGTCCTGAATAAGGGGCGGGGCCAGCCACGGGTAGCCCCGCCCACCCGTATCCTCGTGACATCACAAAGAAAGAGGAGGGATGCGAAATTCAAAATCTCCGCCTACACTTAAAGGAAGTGGTGACTGGTTTTGTATTATTTGCACGCCTTTTTTTGTTATTATTGATAGAAACAAATGTACAGTCACGTGTCTCTGATTTTCCCACTTCTCGAGCATCAGAGTAGCAGGGGATGAGGGTACAGGGCTCGATACTAAGCTTCTTAAGCAGGACAATAGGATTCAATTCATTACATTAGATCATTTAGCAGATACTTTTATACAAAGTGACTTACAAAGCGAGCACAGGGTTGATACAGCAACCCTGGAGCAATGAGGGTTAAGGGTCTTGCTCAACAACACACATTGGTAACTTCAGTGGACCTGGGATTTGAACCCACAACCATCAGATTGATTAGTGGTTAGCATGTCCACCTCTCAGCGCTGGGGATTCAGGTTTGAATCCTTATCTACATCTAGGAGTTTTTATGTTTTCCCCGTGTTCTTCAAGTTCTCCAATTTCCTCCCACAGTACTAAAACATAGATTCATTATACATTGTCCCTGTCTAAATACTATGGCTGAAGTGCCCTTGGGCATGGCACCTTACCCCAATTGCTCCCAGGCACCGTGAATTATTTGCACGCCTTTTTTGTTATTATTGATAGAAACAAATGTACAGTCACGTGTCTGTGATTTTTCCACTCCTCGAGCAGCAGGGTAGCATGGGATTAGGGTACAGGGCTTGATACTAAGCTTCTGAAGTAGGACAATAGGATTCAATTCATTACATTAGATCATTTAGCAGATGCTTTTATACAAAGCGACTTACAAAGAAAAGGTTGATACAGCATCCCTGGAGCAATAAGGGTTAAGGGTCTTGCTCAAGAACACACATTGGTAACTTCAGTGGACCTGGGATTTGAACCCACAACCTTCAGATTGATTAGTGGTTAGCATGTCCACCTCTCAGCGCTGGGGATTCAGGTTTGAATCCTTATCTAGATCTAGGAGTTTTCATGTTTTCCCCGTGTTCTTCAAGTTCTCCAATTTCCTCCCACAGTACTAAAACATGGATTCATTATAAATTGTCCCTGTCTAAATACTATGGCTGAAGTGCCCTTGGGCATGGCACCTTACCCCAATTGCTCCCAGGCACCGTGAAATATTTGCACGCCTTTTTTGTTATTATTGATAGAAACAAATGTACAGTCACGTGTCTGTGATTTTTCCACTCCTCGAGCAGCAGGGTAGCATGGGATTAGGGTACAGGGCTGGATACTAAGCTTCTGAAGCAGGACAATAGGGTTAAATTCATTACATTAGGCCATTTAGTAGATTATTTTATACAAAGCGCCTTAGAAAGTGAGCAAAGGGTTGATACAGCATCCCTGGAACAATGAGGGCTAATTGTCTTGCTCAAGAAGACACATTGGTAACTTCAGTGGACCTGGGATTTGAACCCACAACCTTCAGATTGATTAGTGTTTAGCATGTCCACCTCTAAGCGCTGGGGATCCAGGTTTGAATTGACTGCTCTTAATTGTCCCTATCTAAATACTATGGCTGCATTGCCCTTGGGCAAGACACCTAACCCCAATTGCTCCCAGGCACAGTGTATTATTTTCACGCCTTTTTGTTATTATTAATTGAAACAAACATACATTCGTATGTCTGTGATTTTCCCACTCCTCAAGCATCAGAGTAGCATGGGATTAGGGTACAGAGCTCAAAACTAAGCTTTTAAAGCAGGACAAAAAGGGTTAAATTTATTACATTACATTTGGTAATTTAGCAGACACTCATATCCAAAGCGATTTACAAAGCAAGCACAGGTTTGATACAACATCCCTGGAGCAATGAGGGTTAAGGGTCTTGCTCAAGAACACACATTGGTAACTTCAGTGGACCTGGGAGTTGAACCCACAACCTTCAGATTGATTAGTGTTTAGTACGCTCACCTCTCAGCGCTGGGGATCCAAGTGTGAATTGTCTGCTCTAAATTGTCTCTATCTAAATACTATGGCAAAAGTGCCCTTGGACATGGCACCTAACCCCAATTGCTCCCAGGCACTGTGTTTTATTTTACGCCTTTTTTGTTATTATTGATAGAAACAAACGTACAGTCGTGTGTCTGTCATTTACCCACTCCTCGAGCATCAGAGTAGCATGGGATTGGGGTACAGGGCTCAATACTAAGCTTCTAAAGCAGGACAGAATGGTTAAATTTATTACATTACATTTGGTCATTTAGCAGATGCCTTTATCCAAAGCGACTTACAAAGCGAGCACAAGGTTGATACAGTATCCCTGGAGCAATGAGGGTTAAGGGTCTTGCTCAAGAACCCACATTGCTACCTTCATTGGATCTGGGATTTGAACTACCAACCTTCAGATTGATTAGTGGTTAGCACGTCCACCTCTCAGTGCTGGGGATCCTGTACTCGCTTTGTAAGTCGATCTAGGAGTTTTAATGTTTTTCCTGTGTTCTTTGGATTCTCCGATTTCCTCCCACAGTACTAAAACTTGGATTCATTGTGAATTGGCTGCTCTAAATTGGCCCTTTCTAAATACTATGGCTGAAATGCTCTTGGGCATGGCACCTAACCCCAATTGCTCTCAGGCACTGTGTATTATTTTTACTCCTTTTTTGTTATTATTGATAGAAACAAATGTACAGTCACATGTCTGTGATTTTCCTCCTACTCGAGCATCAGAGTAGCTTGGGATCAGGGTACAGGGCTCAAAACTAAGCTTCTTAAGCAGGACAATAGGGTTAAATTTATTACAATAGGTGATTTATTCAGATGCTTTTATTCAAAACAACTTATACATACAACTCACATATTGTATTGGGGCAATTTGGATAGGGACAATTTAGAGCAGCCAATGAATCACTATGAATCCATGTTTTTGGACTGTGGGAGGAAATCGGAGAACCCGGAAAACATGAGAAATACATACTCCTAGATCTGGATCGGGATTCAAACCTGGATCTTCAAGAGTTAAGAGGTGAATGTGCCTACCACTAAGTCACCGTGCTTCCCAAATATTTGTCTAGTAAATTAAATGGGACATTAATTTATTTACTTTATGGATTTGTGTAGTCTAAAGTCTGAACTGTGTAAATCTGATAATGTTCACAATTATGCAAAAATATAGCATACCACAAACTTTAATGCATGACTGTCTGAATACTGATGAAGTATACAGGGTTTCCACCCAAACACTTATTTATTTTAAATATTACTAAAAATGAAAAACTTGTTGGAATATATTTGCAAACACAGCGTGCACATATACATTGAAATAATTGTATGAGCTGATGCAACTGTAGCCAATGCGAATGTGTAAAAATAATTCAGTATAGTTATCTTTTGTATTTATTCAAGGACTGTTTGGGCTCACCCTGTACTTTTCAGGAAAATAACAAATCTCTAGATTTGTTTAATGCTAGCTTTCTGCAGTGCTTTCACAACTGGGACACCATCAGCTGTCTTTTTGCAGTCATCTGTGCAATGTAGATATGTAACTTTGGGATAACAAGGATAAACACATTTACTCATATGATTATATACATAACTTCCTGGAGGAATACATTTTAAACATATGGGTTTTATATATATATATATATATATATATATATATATATATATATATATATATATATATATATATATATATATATATATATATATATATATATATATATAT
>JAFMOD010000259.1:2539736-2579620 GCA_019802435.1 Corydoras maculifer
CACACACACACACACACACACACACACACACACACACACACACACACACACACACACACACACACATTTCCTCCCCCTCTCTCTTTCTCTCTCATCTACTTGCAATTATATTGTTAACTGTGTGAGACTAAAGCTATGAAACAACGTTAGTTAGAGAGAAGATATGGCCAAAAGGTGGAAAAACAGCATGCTCTTGAATGGATGTTGCAGCAATGTTACAACAGCATGATTCTTAAAGAGATGATGGAAGCAGAAGAGTAATGTAAATGTGAGTGTGTGTGTGTAGGGGGGTGGTCTGGGGAAAGAGAGAGAGAGACAGAGAGATAGAGAGACCAAGATTCCAGCATGCCTATTTCTCAACATTGTGTTTGTACAGTGATGTCACTCATACCAGCAAGGTTAGCATGTATTTACTACCCTCCTGTTTGTTTGCTGCACTTACCCTGTCCATCCTCTAAGCCTGTTTCTTCCATGATCTCATTACAGTTACATAATTCATAATCATTTTTAGAGATGATGTGGTCTCACGACATGACAAGAAGAATATTTCAAATTTTTACCTCAGGAGGGGTTAGATTATAAACATATACATACACACACACACACACACACACACACACACACACACACACACACACACACACACACACACACACACACATATATATCAACTTTTACACTGCTGATTGACTCTATTATTCTCAATAAAATATTGGTGGTTTAGGAACCAGCCTTGCAAGCTGAAGGTTCCCGGTTCGGTTCCTGGTTCCTCAAAGAACTATGTGCTGAAGTGCTCTTGGTCAAGGAATCTAACCCCAATTGCTCCCTGGGGCACCGTATACAAGGCTGCCCACCGCTCCGGGCACATGTGCTCACTTCACTCAGTGTGTGTATATGTGTGTGTATTTCACTGCACTGATGGATTAATGTGGAGGGCAAATTCCTCTGTGTGTAAGCATAATAGGTAAAATAGATCACTATATAATGTATATTATAGTATGCAAAACCAATACATTTTTATACTGTTTTTAATAAATACTGTTTTTTGTATTCACATTATGTTTATTAAAAAAGATATAAAAAAAATATAAAAATATATTATAAAGACTGCAATTATACAATTTCATCATAAATTCATTTGTCTTCAGTAATTAAATATTCAGCTAAAAAGTTTTTTTTAAACTTGTATGCAAGACAATGTTCTCTAAGAAGTGTTCTTAGATCTCGGTTCCTCTGTACAGTTTTCCATTAGGAACGACATGTGGTAATTTTCAACCGGTTTGAAAAAAAAAAAATTTTGACATGTAGGATTTAAATAACATTTGTTTGCCACTTATATCAGGTGACAATGCCATCACAAGGCCAACAAACACATGCACACACATGCACACACATATTCATATTTGGTGTAGGGGCAACTGAATATCCCCAATTAAAAATCTTTGGACAGTGAAAGGAAACTAGGGTTTCCAGAGGAAAACCACACTAACAATGAGAGAACACAAAAAGCACCCTGTGCACCGGCTAGCTACTTTTGGTTGTGAGGTGACAGTGCATCTGCCATGCCACCATGCTGCCATGGGTAGTCTGTCTTTTTACAGTACCTTTAAGAGGTTGATAAATTTATACAGGTTATTAAGGATTATAGACGTTATGCAAAGTCTCGATTATTGCAGCTCAAAGACGCCATGACATGCTATACTGAAAATCCCTGTAATGTTAATCGAAATATTTTATTCATTTATTCATTCATTATCTCCGCTTAATCCAAGGGCGACAGGGCGCCAATCTATCGCTGGGCACACACTCACTCACATAGACATGCACACAAACAAACTCTATATGGGGCAATTTGGAGAATTCCATAGACTTGATCCATGTTTTTGGACTGTGGGAGGGAACCGGAGAACCCGGAGGAAACCCATGTTTTAATCTTACTAAATAAATAATCAAAATACAATTAAACTTTTAAATATAAAACATAATTCTGCTTTGCTATATGCTGTAATCTTTTTGCCAGAATTGCAAATATGATATGTCGTTTGCCTGTGTGTGTGTGTGTGTGTGTGTGTGTATACATGTGAGCTCATATGAATTCATTTGAGGTGATATATGGGTTTGGGTGTGCATGTTTATATGTGTCAGGGGCTGAATAATTAATTTTTTGGCTGTTTTATTTTAACCTTGGTCTTGGAACTTGTTAGGAAATGAAACCTCTCAAAAATCCTTTGAAATCAAACAAGAAGCGGGAGCTATACAGACAAACGGGGAGAATATGAAATAAGGAAAATTCTGTAAGATTTTCATTGTAGTTACTTTGGCAGGATTGTTTGGGAACATTGTGTTAATGATTAATATGAAGTCGAAAGAATTCCATGCTTGGCAGCCTCCCAACACCCCCATCCACCCCAAATTTCTCTCTCTCTCTCTCTCTCTCTCTCATACACACACACACACACACACAAACACCAAAACCCTGACAAACTCACCCCATCCTCCCTTTCCTTTCCCTCTCCCCATCTCTCCTTTTCCCTTAGGCCAAAACAGCCAAAATCAGCATGATCAGTTGTCAAGGTAACCTCAGTGCAATCTATTTGTCCACCACACTTCTCCCAAGGTCAGCACTCTTTCTCCCATTGCTGTTTTGTTTAGTGAACAACGGGGTGGGAGACCCCTCAAACCCAGACCCCAAAGGACTGAAAAAAGGACAAGCCCATAACTTCTCTATGCCACCAGCCTTACACTGCATTCATGAGGAACCCACTTCAGACTCCCAAATATCCCCCTCACTCACACACACACACACACACACACACACACACACACACACACACACACACACACACACACACACACACACATCAGAAACCCCTCTCATGAAGAGATTAGTGAATATAAAGACCCCATGCTAGGAGGCAGCTCTCAAAGTAAAATAAATGCAGTGTGTGAAAAAAGAGTGAATGCTAAATGCAACAAGAGGACAAAATGAATGGAGGCATTTTGCAAAACTAGTGCATGTCTGATTTGTTTTAATCTTCCCTTCAAAAGTCACATGATTAGCTTGATTTATAACAGGTCCATGAACTGGTGAATCTACTCTGCATGACCTGGAATGTGCTGACATTTAAATCATAACAAGAGACAACTAAGAATATACTTAATACACTATGGAGAAAAATATTAAGTCACCATTTAATCAGTGAATTTACGTGTTTTATTCAGTCCCATTGCCAGAAATGTATGAAATATAACACCTCGCGCATTGAAGACAACTGCATTCTATGAACTTTGTGGAAACAGTTTAGCGAAAGCTCTTGTCTGAGATAATCCATGTAGGACAAGAGAGGATACGCAGACTCCAAAACAGAATTGCCCTTTGTCAACCCTGGATTTTAAACCTAGGACTTTGTAACTGTGAGAGAAAGGCATTCACCACTGTGCCACCTAGCTGTCTCTATCAGTAGTGTATGAAGCCATATAATTATACTGTAGTAAATAGGTAATCTATGGAATGTAAATTGAGCAAGTAATAAAGAATGCTATATTTACAGTTACATGATATATATCATATTTGTGTGTTTGCAAGTGTACAATATATATAAAGCATGTTCTAGACTCCTGTTACTCTTGTTACCTTCATCAGCTCTTATATTGACGTGTCCCCCCACAAGGATTAGATTTCTAAAAAAAGTACAATGTCTACATAACACAATTTAATAACTGTAATTATATGCAACTATTTTCAAGTTTCAGTACTTTTATAACGCACTCAACTGCTTTTTGGCATGTTTGCCAGAAAACTAGCACATTTTACTTTGGTTTTATATGGATCCTAACAATTATCTTGATCAGATCTTATAGTTCTTCTAGAAAATAATAGATGTTCATTTCAACATTTATCTTGATTGAGTAATCTGCAGTATTTGCTTCTTTTAGTTATGCTGCTCCAGTCATTTATGCTGGAGTCACATGCTGCACTGTGTTGATAATCTAACTTATTTATTGTGCTTTTTTTTTTAGCTCTAACTGCTTTTCTTATCTGTTTTTCTTTGAGTTATCACCAGTTCTACCTCCATTATACTGCCTTAGTACTACGGCAACGACAATTACAAGACAGAACCTGGATTTCTGTTGCAGTCCTGCCAGGGTGGCCTCACTGAACTGATCTAATTTCTGAAAATGCACAATCTGCACATGGGTGTTGTGCAGTGTTAATGCTGCCAGGTTCCTCAACGAGGATGAGTCCCTCACTGAGCGTTGGTTCTCTTAAAGTTTGTTTCTTGCCACTGTTGCTTTGGCTTGCTCTTTGGAGGTTTAGGCTCATACCACTGTAAAGCTGCTTTGAGACAATGTACTACTGAATAAAGTACTATATAAATAAATGTACTTGAACTTGGATAAATTAAAATAAACAAAAGTTATTAATCTGCAGAAAGAAATCTAGAAACACATTTTAAAGTGACTAGTAAAACCTAATTCCAGTGAAGCAACAGGAGAAGCATTAAGACAAAAAAAGCTATTGGTTTTCTATGCATGGTGGCACAGTGGCTTAGTGGTTAGCACATTTGCCTTTTAGCACTGGGGATTCCCACTTCAAGTCCCAATTTGGGTGAAGTTTTTGATGTTCTCTCCATGTCTGCGTGGGTTTCCTCCCACAGTCCAAAACATGGATCAAGGTAAATCGAATCTCCAAATTGCCCCATATAGTGTTTGTTTGTGTTTATGTCTGTGTGAGTGAGTGTGTGCCCAATGATAGATTGGTGCCCTGTCCTAAGTGTATGTGCCCAGTGCCCGAAACGTTCTCTCTTGGATGGGCATGGGGAATCCCCCCACGATCCTATAGGATTAAGCGGTAGATAATGGATGGGTGGGTTTTCTATGCCAAGGACAAAAAAAAAATAATGACACACTGTGTGTATGGATTAGGGTTATAGAAATAATACAGAAATGTGCCAATAAACACAATTTATGTATGTAGGAAAATTATTTTTCAATAATCAATTTGAGCTGTGTGGGTGTCTGTGTGCGAATTAAGGTTGAGTTTAACACAGGAAGTACCTGGATTAACTGTAGGTCAGCAATTCCATTGTACTTACTGGACAAACTGGCACTGCCACACTGCTCTGCCACTGTGGCTGATATTTGGATGTAGCAGGCCGACACTGAGAACAAGAGAAATGCAGTGTGCAGTAAATGTGAGGGTCAAATAGATGAGGGAAAACGGAGATGAGGTATGCATCTGAAAATGTCCCAACCACACTTTGTTTGTGTGTAACACAACCATTCTGAGTCACCCTGCAGGGTGTGTCTAAAAGTTTCACAAAACATCACAAAAGGCTTACCCTCCGAAATAACAAAAGACTAACACACAGAGCAAGACACAAGTCATACATTACATCATACAAGAATCATATTTTCTATGACCAGAAATACAGAGTAAAACTTCATAAGTGAAGGGAAGTACAGAAACCAGCTGGGTCTCTTCATCTCGATTTCTCCATCTTCCTGATATCAGCAAAAAAGGGAAGAAGATGCAAGCCGATGTTGACACAGCCCTGACCTTCGCCTCATTCCGCTCCCCCAAGTGTGAAATTGAACGTCGGCCAGAAAGGACAGAGCGAGAGAGAGAGAGAGAGAGAGAGAGAAAGAGAGAGAGAAAGAGAGAGGGGGAATGAGAGTAAGAGCGATCAAAGGAGTGGTATAGAAATAATGACCCACTGTCCACACAAAACTAACAGAGAAATTCAATATCACATATATCTAACAACATAGATTGTAGCTGTGCTATTCCATTTAGGGAGATCTGATTTGCAGCACGTTGATGGCTGAGATGGTGTTATCGATCTCTTCAGTGCTCCAGCCTTCATGATGATTTTTACAGATAGCATCAGTCAACATACCTAACACCTGGAGTACTTGGCAGCAGCCAAAGCCTTATTTAATGCTCTGTTTGTCTTTACAGTTTTTCGTTCATACCGTTAATCCAAAAGCATATTACAAGTAAATATTTAAACACTAGAAAGATTTCTGTAACAATAATATACATAATATAATATTTAGAACAATTAGAAGATACTGTTATCCAGAGTGGGTGGCATAGTGTCTTATTGGTTTGCATGTTTGCCTCTCAGCGCTGGGGATTCCAGTTTCGAATCCCAATCTTGGAGTTTCCATGTTCTCCCTGTGTTTGCGTGGGTTTTCTCTATGTTCTCCAGTCCCGTCCCCCCACCCACAGTCCAAAAATGTGCATTCAAGCAAAAATACATCCTTTAAATTGATAATAATTGTGTGTGGGTGCCCAGCAATAGATTGGTTGGCGTACTGTCCTGGGTTGTATCTGCCCAGCGCCCGAAACCTTCTCCCCTGGATGGCCATGTGGAACCCCCATTCAACCCTATTAGAAGATTAAGTGAAAGATAATGCATGAATGAATAAATTATTCAGAGTGATTAAAAAACATGATTACACCAAACCAGTGGTGGGCGGTGCATTTTACACCTAGGCCTTCGGTAGTACTCCGTCTGAATCAATCCACCTGTCAATAACTATTTTATGGCTTTAAAAACATCTTATTATGCAGAAATGCAGTATAAAGAGCTGTTGCATTGCAGATAGAGAACTAGTGTAGCCACATAAACAGTAAATAATCACTAACAATAATGTCATAAAATTGCAATATTATTTAGGAAAAATGCACCAAAAATCATCAATCATCCTTTTTTCCCTTAATGAGTTCAATTAGTTCCATCAAGTACTTTTTTAAGGCTTCCTTTTTTTAAGCTATAGCTTAATGTTAAGTCATATCTCTGTCATAAGTTTTAATTTTCTGAAAATGTCTACCCAAAAGAGGGGGTAAACTGTCTGACTATCCAATCAAATGGTATGGATATGCTGATGTAACATATGCCTGCTAGAGTGCCGTAGAGTTGGCAACTCAAAATCTGATTAAAGCAACATATTGATCGACACTTATTTTATGCTACCTGGCCAGTTAGAATGGAAGTTGAAGAGCTCAGGCAGCACATGACGCTGAAATGTGATTTCTTCAGGTTCTCAGGTTTCTGCCCACAGTCCAGAAACATGAGTTTAAGGTGAATTATCTGCTCTCAATTGCCCCTATATAGTGTGTCTGTGTGAGTCAGTGTGTGTCCAGCAATGGATTAGAGCCCTGTTCTGGGTGTTTCTGCCCAGCGCCCAAAATATTTTTCTCTGGATGCATGGAAAACCCAAAAGCAAATAAATACAAATAACGATAATTTACCTCTTCAATAGTTCTCAGCATTTGTCTTGAAGTTTTTTGAGTATTCATGTTTTTGTCAAAGATATAGAAAGATTTGCACTGAAAGAGAACACTGGTGTAATGGAAGAAGGGTGTAAAACATCGCCCATGGCCGCCAGTCTCCTGCTGACTTGACATTTCTGGCATTCCTAAGCAAGTCACTACCATTGTGCTATGGGGAGCCACCATTCACCATTCATTCAGCTATAAAAAGGGGCAGACGTGAGAGCGCAAAAAATAAAGCAAGGAAGAGGGAGTGAGAGAGATAGCGAAAGATTTTTAATGACAGGTTTAAACCACTGATCAAAAAAGACAATTAGAAAGAATTTGAAAAATACTTGCCCTCTTCATACTACACTGTAATGTACAAGCATGTCACATATAGATAAGGAATATATCTTTTTATATGTTCCTCAAATGTTTATGTTAATTACTCTGTTTTATTATAATAATATTTGATGTTATTTTTGTAATTCTTTGGCAATATTGTTCTTATATGCTTGCTGATAAAGCTATTTGGCATAATAATCATTTTGACAATGACAGGGAGAGAGAGCACAAGAGAGGGAGGGAGAATGATCAACAGGGTAAGTTCAACATATTGACAGTGTGTTGGGTAGTTTGGACATATCTGCTTATATAATTATTTCTTACTGTAACAGCCAAGTCCCCTGGCTTTGTCGCTTCACATTTCCATGAATTCACATTTGATTGCAGCTCTTCTATATTCATTTATTCATTAATTTATCACACCCTGTATACTTATTTTTATCTTTATCTTAATTTTACATTTTGCAAACCTGGATTTTCTGAAACTCCTTGTCCATCTTTATTTTGTAAACACCACTTTCTGCCAGAACTGCTGCTCTACTGGTGTAAAAGGCCAACCAAAACACCTATACACCTATGTGACTGCCGAAGACCTTTACAAAAATTTACATGGGTTAGGAGTGATTGTGCTGCACTAAGTAGATCACCTAAAAAATGAACCTTTTTAAAAATAATTTCTATTAATGCAACTATTTTTTTTTTACTAAAATGTAAATTAATTCACATAATTAATGTTATTTTTCTCATTACCCCTAGACTATTGCTGCATGTATGATGTATTTGGCTCCAGCCACTGGTTGACTTGACTCTATTCAGTGCAACAGAAAAGAAAGGCAGCTGCAGTGGAATCCAACTTGGCACAACCCACTGTGCCATTGTGATGCCCGCACATTAAACAATTCTCATTAGGTTGCTCTACCATCCCGTTTTCCCACCATCTACTATATAACATGCTTCTTCTGTTGGACATTTAAAAGATAAGAACTCTTCATATACCTTCAATACACACTTTTTTATTTGTTTTAACCATGTTTATGTGTGAATGCACACTTTGCACATAAATTACAAGCATCCTTAAACTTGAGGTAAACTTACTTGTATGCCTTTACTTTAATGTATTTTTGTATTATATTTTGTTACTGTGGAGCTAAGGAAAAAGCAAAATCTTAGTGTAACTGTAAAACAAAAATAAAAATAAATAATTTATATACTTTCATTCATTCATTTATTATCTTCTGCTTAATCCTCTACTAGGGATGCAGCGCAAACTATCGCAGTGGCTCCCTCTCTCTCTGTCTGTGGAGAGGAGGAAACAGTATTTTGATTCTCTGTATGTCTTTGATTTGTGGTGGAATTTACAATAAAGTCTCCTTGTAATCCTTGTAGGGATGCGGGGGGTTCCCCATACCTAGCAGGGGAGAATGTTTTGGGCACCCAGGACAGGGTGCCTATCTATGCACACTCACTCACACAGACACACACAAACAAACTCTACATGGGGCAATTTGAAGCATTAAATTTACCTTGAATCCATGTTTTTGGACTGTGAGAGGAAACCGGAGAACTGGAGGAAACCGGAGAACCGGAGGAAACCTACGCGGACACAGGGAGAACATGGAAATTCCACACAGATTGGAATTCGAACCTGGAATCACATCAAATATTTTTAAAGTAAGTAAAATAGTAAGATTGTAATTAAGAGGGATTAAACTACTTCAAAGTGCAATCTTAATGTTTACTAAAAATTTTTTTTAATGTTTACTTAAACTTCTCACATGCTTAATTTGGAAAAAAGCACTTTACTAGATTTAAACATTATCAGTTTTTAGAAAGTCTTATGATAATCACAACAAACACACTTCAATTTTGAATATTAGGTCTGCAATATGATTATAATAAGATGTGTTGGCTATAAGATGTGTTGTGTCTTTATGTTCGTGTGTCTTTGTGTTTATGGTTGACATTATTCTGTGCTGCTGATCCGTTATTGTTGTATAAGGACTAAAAATATACAGTATATCACATACAAAAACATTGTTCCTTGATCAGGATTTACCTTGCAAGACAGCACTAATGTCGCCCTCTGCTGTCCAAATCCTGCACTGTAATTTTTAATTAAAATGGTATATAGACTATAAACCTATGGACTCTTGTTAAAACTACAGAGCTCTCTACAAATACACTTATAACTGGTAAATGAACTCAGATTGATGGCAGTATATGCATACATATTTAAAATGTTAAAAAAATACCTATTATAGGCACAAGACAGCATTAAACAGACTTTTAGGGAGCTATTCATAGCCATAACCCAGGAACAAACCAAAAACCCAGATAAGGGTTTAATCTTTACTGAAGGCTTTAACCAGGTTAAAATCAAGCAGGGTTTGCCAAAATAAGTCAATACGCTTTCCTCTATTGGAGGAGTAAATGTTGTTGACCTTGTCTACTCAAATATAAAGGATGCACACAAAAACTCTTCTCTGCCCAGGGCAGCCAGACCGCATCGCTCAAATTCTTACTCCTAAATATCAGTGGCATGCCATGCATCCAGTTCGTCTTCCTTCTTGCCTCCGAGCTTTACCCTCTATTGTTATTGCTCACATTAATGCACAATAGTCCTACCACATAAATTAACCTACCACATAAATGTAGGTTGGATCTTAACGTATTGAATGTATTTCAAATTACAGCTCAATTGTTTATAAATGCAAATAAAAAAATAATAAAAGTACCAATGTTTTTATTTTTATAGCTTAATTTACATTGTTTAAAAGGATGGACTTGGCTAATGACAAATAGTATTCTTCATGAATCTAGTTCGAGCTGTAAATGCTGTCGCCAGAACAATAATGAGATCTGGATTATTTGCAGGCTGTGCCATTAAAATTTTATTTTATTTATTATGTTATTATTGAAAGAAATTTTAATGTGGTTTGCACCATGACAAGATACATTATTATCCCAAAAATTGAAGATATCATTAACAAACATCCTTTCAACTTTCATTCATTCATTCATTCATTATCTCCCGCTTATCCTCTATTAGGGTCGCGGTGGGGTTCCCCATGCCCATCCAGGGGAGAACGTCTCGGGCGCTGGGCAGATAGACCCAGGACAGGGCGCCAATCCATCGCTGGGCACACACTCACTCACACAGACACACTCTATAGGGGGCAATTTTTTTGAGAATTCAATTAACTTGATCCATGTTTTTGGACTGTGGGAGGAAACTGGAGAACCCGGAGGAAACCCACGCAGACACGGGGAGAACATGGAAACTCCACCCAGATGGGGATTCGAACTGGGAATCCATAGCGCTGAGAGGCGAAACGTGCTAACCACTAAGCCACCGTGCCGCCTTCCTTTCAACTTATGAAATGAAAAGTTTGTTCAAAATTTTAATGCATTTATTAAAGATGTAGTGATTGCTACATATCCCCTGTCTTTATTTGACATGCAGCCCAAATCTTTAATGACTGGGGAAAATGACAGGTTTTCTTCAAATAACAGATTTGCAATTTATTACTGAAGATCTCTTTCTGTAACACAAGCGCCCTCTGTTGAACGGTGTCAGGATTCTTATAATCTGTTCATTCTTTTCAGCTGAGTTCCTGTCATGTGACTTTCCTCAGTACATTTAAAAGCCCTTCCTTCCATGTATTGCTTGTTGGAACAGTTTGATTTTGTTATTTTCATGGCATGGCGTGTGGGTTTTCTGAATTCACCCGGTGCCTTCTGCATTAAACACTACTTTTTTACCATCATCGTCTCTAGTTTCTTCCAAACCGTGGCTTTGCCAGGATGTAACAGAATGTTCCAACAACATCTGCAGAAGCACAGGGTCACTGGGTATATTTTCTTTTTGTGTTGGAACTGTTTTTTTTCACCCTTCCTCACAGTGAAGTCTTCAGTGGATGCTTTACCTTTTTTCTATGTGGGCTGATGGCTTGCAGTCATTATCTAGGAAAGTGGCCGGGAAAAACCTGGATGCATGGATGCTGTGAGTTAATGGTACTGATACAACCGTGGTTAAAATGTGCCATAATCTTCAATACACTCACGGACTGCAACATAATTAGCATCAGGTGCATTGTCAGCATTTTGCAGGTAAAGTTTGCTAAAGAACTTTGTTTTTCTTAAATTCTCCAAAGCAAAAAGAATGATTGGGAGTGAATATGCTCATTTGCATGTGACCTTATTCACAGTGTGGTAGTCAATGCAGAGTCTCAAACTGAAAACCCTGTTGGGAACAAAAGAAAAACCCTGAAGCCATGAAATGATTTGGATAGGCAAATTATAAGAATTCCAAATAATATTCTCACAAATTCACACTTACTCTTAACCACAGAGAAGGAGTGCAAACTGACCCTTGTAAATTTGGCAACAAAATATGTCTATTTAATAGGAATATACAATTTTAGTAAATATCGTGGATAATGAACACTATGCAGTGTGACAAAAGGATGGTCAAGGCAGAATCTCAATTTCAATCCATTAAGACAAATGTAGAATAATGGAAGACGAATGATAAATGAGAAAGTAAAAGATTCAGAGTGAAATCTATTAACAGAAAAATTTTGACAGATTAGTAACACAAGACAACCATCATCAGAACTAATGCAAATAGACTACTGGAGACCAATGGTCAGTACTCACCTCTGACTGGCCACATCAATATCTAAAAAGTTACCTTCTTTCCAGGAGTCAATTAAAGCTGTGGTAGATGTACCACCAGCTAGAGTCATGGGAACATGGACTGTTGGTTTGCAGGAAGGCTTAAATCTTAAACATAGTACTGTGCAAAAGTTTTAGGCAGGTGTGAAAGAGTGCTGTAATGCGTTCACAATGTACCACCAATAATACTTTTTTTTATTAATGTACAAAAAGCAAAGTAAGTGAACAAAATAGATTTTTTTTTCACGATGGCATTATTTGGTCAGCAAATACTCCTCTCAGCACTGTTGCTCCAGGTTTAAATCTCGATCTGGGTGGAGTATTCATGTTCTCCTTCTATGCTTTCTCCAGGTTCTCCGTTTTCCTCCCACAGTCCAAAAACATGGATTAATGGTAAAAGCATTTATTTATCTGTTCATTCTCTTCCACTTAATCCTCTACTAGGGTTGTGGGGGAGGGGGTCCTCATGCTCATTCAGGAAAGAACGTTTCCGGCGCTGGGTGGCTACACCCACTGACACAGATGGAGACACCCACACACAATATATGGGCAATTTAGAGCATTCAATTTACCTTGAATCCATGTTTTTGGACTATAGGAGGAAACTGAAGAACCTGGAGGAAACCCACCGAACAAGGGGAGAACATGGAAACTTCATCCAGATCAGGATTTAAACCTGAATCCCCAACGCCAAGAGGCGAACATGCTAACCAATAAGCAACCCTGCCATCCTCATTGTAAATTGGCTGCTCCAAATTTTCCTATCTATATTGCTCCAGGCACGGTGGCTTAGTGGTTAGCACGTTCGCCTCTCAGCACTAGCGTTTTCCCGGTTCGAATCCCCATCTGGGTGGACTTTCCATGTTCTCCCCGTGTCTGTGTGGGTTTCCTCTGGGTTCTCCGGTTTCCTCCCACGGTCCAAAAACATGCATCAAGTCAATTGAGTTTTCCAAATTGCCCCATGTAGAGTACGTGTGTGTGAGTGAGTGTGTGCCCAGCGATAGGTTGGCGCCCTGTCCTGGGTTTGTCTGCCCGACGCCCAAGACATTCTCCCCTGGATGGGCATGGGGAACCCCACCGTGACCCTAATAGAGGATAAAGCGGAAGATAATGAATGAATGAATATATTGCTCCAATATGGTGTGTGTGAATGACTGGTGATGACATGAGAAACACACACATGACCCTTGTAGAGAACAAAGCGGAAGATAATGAAATAAGATGAGTTAATATTGTTTCATTCCTCTTATATAGTTAGTTTAATATTATTTGATGCCGTGTTTCTCAGCACACACACTTTTATGTGTATTTCTATAAGATGACTAATAACTTCTTATGACTATGTATATATTTTTTCTGTTGCTGTAAATAAATATTCTTAACACTATACCCAGTCCACACCCATGTTTCTCTGTAAAGATATACCTTTTCAATGCCTTTCTTACTGTCTCAAAAAAAAACCAATACTCATGATATAGAAGACATGAGTGGTGTATGATTACATGATCTTAATTAATAATTTAACATGTGTAGCCTTGGCTCTGGTAAAAGGCTAGAATAATTAAAATGATTTCATCCCATGTTTTCTATTGAACAGATGGTGACATGTGTCAAGGTTCTATGGGAGAATATAGAGCTAGCAGAGTGCTGCTATAACCCTGAATCATCCCTATTAACAGTGTTTTTCTGTAGTGTAGCATCAATGAAACATCCCTGAACTAGTCCTCGGTCCACAGATATGGCGTACAGTGTTTATAGAAGACGAGGTCAGGATTAATTCCTAGCACTTTAGTAAGTCTTGAATTTTATTAAACCATTGCCCCATTAACACTCAAGAACACATGATGTAACTTTAATTAAAGTAAAACTTACTACTACTAATACTATTAGTAATACTACTACTACTACTAATAATAGGGTGGGACGGTGGCTTAGTGGTTAGCACGTGTGCCTCGAATCCCAAGCTGGGTGGAGTTTCCATGATCTCCTAATGTCCGGTTTCCCCGTTTTCCTCTCACAGTCTGAAAACAAGGTAAATTGAATGCTCAAAATTGCCCCATATAGAGTGTGTTTGTGTGAGTGAGTGTGTCCAGTGATGGATTGGCACCCTGTCCTGGGTATATCTACCCAGCGCCTGAAATCTTCTCCCCTAGATGGGCATGGGGAACCCCCCTGCAGCCCTAGTAGAGGATTAAGCGGAAGATAATGTATGTATAAATGAATGAATGATAATGAGTGAGTAAATGAATAATAATGATGTTTGCTGTTTCAGAATTTTTAATTAAGGATTTACTTGGTAGATACTACCAGCAAAGCAAAAACATTGTAGGTAAAGCACATTAGCTGTGTTTTTAAACCTGTGACAAAATTTTTATAATTCTTTCCCTCTTCCTCACTGCCCTTGTTGAAACATTTCTTGGTTATTACACAGCAGAATGTCATTGCTGGATTAAACACAATTTGTCGTTTGCTTGCCTCATATGCATAATCTGCAATGAACAAGGAAACAAATACGGTCCAAAGTTATGTTCTGCTTAATCCTCTACTAGGGTCACAGGGGTCTACATGCACATCCAGTGGAGAACATTTCAGGTGCTGGGCGCCAATCTATCACTGGGCACTCACTCACTTACATACACACTCTGAAGGGAGCAATTTAGAGCGTTCAATTTGGACTGTGGGACCCACGCAGACACAGGAAGAACATTGGAACTCAACCCAGATTGGGATTCAAACCTGCAATCCCCAGCGCTGAGAGACAGAAGTGCTAACTACTAAGCCAGCCTGCCGCCCACAGTAGTTATCAAAATAAAAGAAGAAAAAATTTAAGAAGAGAAAGCTAAAGTCCAGAACAAAAAGACACAGGAAGGACAGAATGGACGATATTAATAATATTTGGGAATCTCACGATGTGTACGATCTGTAGCCTCATATGCATCATTTGCCATAAATAAAAAACAAGGCAATTTCATGAAAAGTTTGTTATATTATTCCTGTGTGTATGGTCAGGTCCTTTTTTTAGAATGTTTAGAGCCAAAGGGCTAAAGTCCAAGATTTGTGTTGTCTTGATGTCTTAAAGGCTGATAAATGTTAAAGTCCTGTCTGTGTTGATGAAGTCTTTTCTTGTCTTTTGATTGCGTTGACTAAGATGGCTTACTGGATAGCATTGTCTTACAAAGATCTGGGGATGATTTCCACAGAAGGTAACCTGGGTCCTTGTGTGGAGTTTGCATGTTCTTGCTTTGCCTGCATGGGCTTCCTTTGATTTACTTTTTTCCATAGTGTAAAGAAAATATGAGAATGTTGTACCTTGTAATGGTTTGTTGAACTTTAGATCCCCCCCTCCCCCTCTGTTCGCATATTGATTGCTGGGGTAACTTGCAGTGTCACTGTATATGTTTTTTTGGCAAAAACCTGTATTCTAAATTTACCCTTCAATATTTAGACCTCAGTGTGTTTAATTCTCAACATTCATTCATTCATATTCATTCATTATCTTCCGCTTAATACTCTACTATGGATGGTTTCCCATGCCCATCCAGGGGAGAATATTTCAGGTACTGGGCAGATACACCCAGGACAGGTTGCCAATCTATCACTGGGCACATTCACTCACACAGACACACACACTCTATATTGGGCAATTTAGAGCACTCAACTCACCTTAAATCCATGGTTTTGGACTGTGGGATTAAACTGGAGGACATGGAGAGAACACAGAAACTACACCCAGACTGAGATTCAAACCTGAATCCCCAGCTCAGGGAAGTGAAATTGCTAACCACTAAGCCACCATGTTGCCACTGATTCTCAACATTCATTCATTTTAATTCATTATCTTCTGCTTAATCCTCTACTAGGGATGCACACAAACACACTCTATATTGGCCAATTTAGATTAAATTCACCTTAAATTCATGTCTTTGGACTGTGTGAGGAAACTGGAGAACCCAGAGGAAATGCATGTGGACAAGGGGAGAATATGGAAACTTCACCCAGATTGGGATTCGAATCTGGAATCGCCAGCGCTGAGAGGGGTACGTGCTAACCACTAAATCAGTGTTGCCACTGAATCTCAAAATTTCTTTTCAAAATCATTTTTTGAATAGCACTTTTAGACTAAACAAAATACATGATTCAGAACAATATGATTAAAGTGACAAATTTTTTTTACTTTTATTTGTTTATCATAAACCTGAGCAAAAATATTGAACTTCAGTTTGATTACAATCTAATTTATGCAATTAATTACATTGAGAGAATTTTTACATTTGAATTAATGCTTTTTTTCTATTGCTATGAAACTGTGTTCTATATCTTTAAGAAAAGCATCTGCCTATGATTGAAGGGTCAGTGTGTGAATGCATCATGCATTGGTCAGAGTGTGTGTGTGTGTGTGTGTGTGTGTGTGTGTGTGTGTGTGTGTGTGTGTGTGTGTGTGTGTGTGTGTATACATAGGTGACAGCAGTAGTAACAACAGTTCTAGTCAGCTCTTGGTCCAGTTTGCTGCCACTAACACTCCCTCTCCCTCCTCTCTATTGCTCTCTCTCTCTCTCTCTCTCTCTCTCTCTCTCTCTCTCTCTCTCTCTCTGTCTCTCACTCTATTGCACTCTGTCTCTCTCTTTCTCTCCATATATTGCCCTCTCTCCTTCAGTCTCTCATATTTCCTCCTTCATCCTCCCTTCTCAGTCTGTCTCTGAGTCTGAAAAGGCCTTCCTGACACACTGTGTACTTGTTTCTGGGCTGGGCTTTTTCTATTTCATTGTAGTGGAGGTGGACAGGGCTGGTGCTGCTGCCTCCTCATGCTTCGTGTATTTATTCTTGGTGCCCAGAAAGTGCTGACGCACGATGAGGACATCACCGATGCCTACTGCTGTGTCTCATATGAAGGTATGAATGAGGATTCAGTTGGGATAACAGCAATGATTTGGAAGATGCTTTGCCTAGCTATCAACCAATGCTAATTAAGAAATATATTTTATTATTTATTTCATCCTTTGCTCTGTCTGACTTCACTGTATCTGGCTTAATTTGTTAGAAGCCAAAGTTATTTTTGGAAAACAGATTAAGCTTCTGTTTCTGGGTCCGTGTGGTGGGGCATGTAGAGGAGTCCTGTTACACTTTGGTGCATGTGTGTGTAGTTTAGCATAACACTGTGGTTATAGCAATGCTATGTCATCAGTGCTTAGTCTCTGACTAGGGCATTTCTCTACTCTACAGATGTTATCACAGTTGCTCTTTACCCTTATGTAAATATGCTGAAACAGGGTTATCTCTGCTTACACCAGTTTTTATTTAATATTTGTGAATCTTTTTAGACTGACTTTTACTTATTAAAGGATAGTTTCATGAGTTATCTCCTGAATCATGTTTAATTTAATTGTTCAGTTAATAACCTGGTAACCTGATTAATTTTTCCTTAATAGGGGATTTCTAAAACAACTTTTCATGCATTTATGTTTCGTTAAACTAATACCTACTAAAAAATAATCATTCAAATGAGACTTATATAAGATTTTATGTGATATAAATGGTTTGGAAGTTTTAGCCGAGATAATGGCTGTTTGTTAAAGGTAAAAATATCTGAAATGCCTTCCCTGAAGCTGTACCAACACGCTTTGTTTTTCACCAGAAAATAAAATGAATATATGATACCACTTGCTCATGTCCTCTCCACATTATATTTATTCCTAAACTATTTCTGCACTGTTTTTCATACATTTATTCATTTCCATCCATTATCTTCCGCTTTATCCACTATTAGGGTCGTGGGGGGGTTTCCATTGCCCATCATTATTTCGGGCGCTGGGCAGATATACCCAGGAGAGGGCGCCAATCTATACACACTCTATATGGGGCAATATGGAGAATTCCATATTCCATATTCCATATTTTTGGACTGTGGGAGGACACCGAAGAACCCTGAAGGAAACCCACACGGACATGGGGAGATCATGGAAACTTCACACAGATTAGGATTCGAACTGGGAATCCCTAGCGCTGAGAGGCGAACCTGCTAACCAATGAGCCACCATGCCGCCCACATTTATATATTTATTCATTTTATTTTATTTAGCAGATGCTTTTATCCAAAGCAACTTACAATTATCCAAACTTAATGGTTGGAGTCAGAACACAGGGACAGCACCCATGATGCAGTGAGGGTTAAGGGCCTTGCTCAAGGGCCCACATTGATAACTTTAGTGAACATGTGATTTATACCCAAACCTTTGGATTGATAGCCCAACAGCTTAACCACTGAGCTACTACATCCCTCACATACAGAGCATTTTATATTTGAAAAAAATGCCTACCACTTTATGAGAAAAACTTCAACTTTAATTTAATAAAGTATACAAATGCTAAAGGATAGCAAGATAGCTCAGTGGGTAGTGCACATAGAATGATACTTGTGAACTGGATTATTATGGCTTGTGCCCTTACAAGTTAAATTACAATTACATTTAGCTATTCAGCAGACACTTTGATCCAAAGCGACTTACAAATGAGAACGTGAGTCAGTAGTTATGGAGAAACCAGCTACACTGTAGAATTATCAAACCTTAAAGGTTACATTTACAAAAGAGCTTTACTGTAGTAAATAAAAGTATTAAAGTGCTTTAAATTGTTGCAGGGATGTACTTTCGACAGCAAGATTTAATAGCAAAAGCAGAAAGACAATATTTCACTGGTGCTAGAAAGTTCGTAAATCCTATTAGTATATTTGACCTAAAATGTAATCATATGTTAACATACAAGCCCAAAAATTAAATACAGAATAATATCAAACATATGAATCAAAAATATTATATTTGTTCATTTTTCTTAAATGGAAATGATTTAGTGGCAAATTTAACCCTATAGTTCATTCATTCATTATCTTCCGCTTAATCATCTACTAGGTTCGTGAGGCATTCCCCATGCTCATTCATGCGAGAACATTTTGGGCGCTGAGCAGATGCACCCAGAACAGGGCGCCAATCTTTCGCTGGGCGCAGTCACTCACACACCAACCAACTATATGGGGCAACTTAGAGCTTTCAATTTACATTGAATCCATGTTTTTGAACCGTGGGAGTAAACTGGAGAACCCGGAGGAATCCCATGTAGACACAGGGAGAACATGGAGGCTCCACCCAGATTGGGATTCGAACCTGGAATCCCCAGTGCTGAGAGGTGTACTTGCTAATCAGTAAGCCACCATGCCATCCTGGCACTAAAGTATTAAATAAATTTACTTCTAAAATAAAAAATATTAATTTGCAGGTGAAATTAAAGTAAGGTATTTTCAGTTAATGAAATGTCAGGTACAAGTTTGCGACCTGTTTAATTAAAAAAAAACAAAAAAACAGATTCATTAAAGTTTGATTGGGGTCAGACGGTGAGTTTAAAAATGTGATGAATGTAAATGTGATGAAAGAGCTGTGGCATATGAGCTGGTACATTTTGAAATGTGTAATACTATTAAAAATGTATTATTGATAAATCAAATGAAAATACCTGATTATGAATATAAATTGATGTTTAATGTATTTCATTGAATTAATATTAATTTATATTGTTTGTAGACTTAATAATACAAGTATTATTAATCTGTATGTGTATTAAAAGTAACTCATACAAACTAGGAAAACAAAAGTATTTGGGTTAAAGAGTTAGGACAGAACAGAAAGCAGGAAATGTAAAGACTTCCTCTGGATGCATGGGCTGGGTTACTGGAGTAGGGGCATTTAGTCCACTGTGAGTTAGCCTTGTCTTGGCATGGGAGGTGCTGGAATGAAAAGCATTCTCATTTTTATGTCCAGTTCTGCTCTTGGAGGATTTACTTTGTGGATGTTTGGTGCGAGAAGAAAAGATTGTACATGTAGTTTGTCGTAACAAGTAAAGGATCTACCTGTGTTTTGGAGAAGTGAGTCGGTCAGTTACTGTGGTAAAATGTTGCGGTGTGTGCTTCAAAGAGCAACCAATTTGAAGAACCTAGAAAAAGGAGAACGGCAAAATGATCCACTTGCCAGCATAACATTTAGAGGTATTTTTAATGACTGAATACATTTTATTACTGTGGATGTAAGAAAAACCAAGACATATGTGACAATCTAAAAGTCTAGATAAAAAAAAATTTGGGATTTATGCTTTTGTAAGAACAATAATGATCACCTTATTGTACTGTACAGCAATTACTGTGGTAGTCATGGAAACATTACATGTCATTTCCCAAAGTGAAATATATTTAGCCTCTAATCTACACTACCATATTAGGTGAATGGCATCTAAGGGATATATTGTTCCACAGATCTGACTGCTAATAGATGAAATCCTAGCACTGTACATTAGTCACTATTAGGCCTTTGAACCTTTATCTAGAGTTGTTTAATTTAAATATGGTTATACATTCTGTAATTTGTTCTGTAATAGGGACTGCCAGATGCTGTAATATTAAATGTAAATTTAACACCAGTTTATGGGTTGCTTTCAACTTCTGCCTGGTCTCCACATGCTTAACGTTCATAATATTTTTGTGCTATCAGTGCACTGGCGTAATAAATAAGGATAATGAAAAGGAAGAAGTATAGACCTATTTAGTTTTGCAACTCAGAAATTAGCTAGCAGTAATGTGGTATTGATTGATAAAACTGAAGTGAAAGGGAAGGGAAAATACAGTTTTACTATAAAATAATGTTGCAGAGCAAAGTCTGCTTTAAATTATTTTAAGTGGAAACTATAAGTTATGCAAGGTAAAGTGTGCAGCTTTCATTTTTTTTTTGTCATCGAATTCCTGATTGGCAGTTCCTGTAATTGTGGAATATTTCCTATTTAGGCACTCATTTATAGGAATGTGTGTGCAGGTCTGAGATTTTGTAAGTTGTTTAATTGTTAATACTTAAATATCAAGCAGAAAGAGCACGACCCCAACACTCTTTTACACTTGTGATTTCTTGTACTGGTAGTGGACACTGCTGCAGTTTTACAGGGATGCCAGGTGCTATTGGTCTTCATTTTTACCCATGACACTTAAGATATCTCATCCGTTACCTTCCGCCTTAATTCTATACTAAAAACTAGGGTTGCAGGTGTGGGGTTCCCTATGCCAATCCAGGGGAGAATGTTTCGGGTGCAGATGCACACAGAACAGAGTGCCAATTCATTGCTGGGCACACACAATCACACAGACAGACACACACAATATGGGGCAATTAGATAGATTCACAGACGCAAAGTAGCACAATGTGTTATGTCAGATAATGGTATGGATATACAAGACATTATATTTCCCACTATGTTTTATTAACTACATTCTGTAATTTGGCTACTAGGTGGTGGTATTTTCTTGCTAAACAAATTATAAACATGATTAGTGTTCATTTTAAAAACCTGACTTGATTACGCCAAAATCGACCAATCTATCACTAGGCACACTTTCTCTCTCTCTCTATCACACACACGCACACACACTATGGTGCAATTAAGAGCATTCAACTTACCTTTAATCCATGCTTTTGAACTGTGGGAGGAAACCGGAGAACCCGGATGAAACCCACGTGGACACGGGGAGAACAAGGAAACTTCACCAAGATCTAGAGTCAAATCCGGATCCCCAGCGCTGAGTGGCAAACGTGTTTACCATTAAGCCACCATGCTATTCAGGTCTTTTATTCACACTATTACACGCCCTCTTGTACCTTTTAATATACACCTAATTGAAGTTTGCCATATGTATTTCTGTGATAAAAACATAGTTGGTCCTTAGATGTTTTGGTTTAATAATAGGTTGTACTTGATCTGAAAAGTTTAAGAACCACTGCTTTAAATTGTTTAAGTTCTTTAAGTGTGTCCATTAGTAATACACAAGTAATCCAATATAAACAAAGCCATATTTGCTTATAAAGCTAAATTCCTCTAAAAATTCCTAGGAGAAGCATCACAGAAAAAAATAGACAATGTAAACATATTATATAAAAATATACTCAAAAATATTAGGGCCTACACCTTATATCTACACTATATATTAGTCTTTAAAATGTATTCATTCTTTATTTAAGCATGTAACTGCAATAGATAGAATTGTCTCTTGTTCTGCACTGACTGATTGAAATCGGTGGATGTTTCTGCTCCATGATTCTGAATGCCATCTCCTTTTATAGTCATTGCAAATGCAAATGCTATCATACAGACAGAGGGAGCTCTGAGTAAGCACCAAGGTATTAGCTAGTGTGTATGAGAATGTGTGTGGGGTCAGTGGCACAAGGGTAAGTGTTTGTTTGCATGGAATTCTGGAAGCAAATATAAAAACTCTTTTCTGAAAAATTTTAATGTTTGTATTAAAAGTAATATTTCATAGTATCATCTTTAGAAATAAGAAATGCATAATCTCTGCTTTTACAGTGGGGGTTTTTCTTGTGAGATGCCAAACATGTCACTTATAAATAGAGGCTAATTCCTGTTGGGGAAATAGCTATTGATGCTGCTCTGATTTTGAACAGTTTAGAGTGGTCAATTTACCTTTAATTTATGTTTTTGGACTGTGGTAGGGAACCGGAGGAATCCCAACCACACAAGAACAACATGAGAACTCCACCCAGATTGCGTTTTGAACCTGGATTCCGAAATGCTGAGAAGCAAACATGCTAATTACTAAGCTACCATGCTATGACTAAAACACCTTAATTCCCATAATGTTCACATTGGTTTCCTGCAGGTTCTCCACTTTTGTCCCACAGTTCAAAAACGTGGATTAAATGTTGATTGAATGCTCCCATATATAGTGTGTTTGTGTGTGCTCAGTGATAAATTGGTGCCCTGTCCTGGTTGTATCTGCCCAGTGCCCAAAACATTCTCCCCTGGATGGGCATGTGGAACCCCCCCGTGACCCTAGTAGAGGATTAAGCAGAAGATAATGAATGATACTTTTTAGAAGCTGTATTGTAGCATGCCCAAAAACAATGCTGACTGAAGCAAGGATTTGCCAGACCAAAAAAAAAAACCCTAACATTTATAATGTTAATCATTAAGCTGCATATGTGCAACTGCAAACACACAACAGAGATATGAAACAGGCTTAGACTACTCAGTCTATGTACAAATATCACCAAAAAGTAAGGTTAATGTTGTTGGACTTGCCAAAATATATTTTATACCAAAAGACAATACTTCTGTATATAAACAGTGAATTAAATACATTATGTAACATTTATGGTCACTTTTTAAAGTTAGCATACAGCTGAACACCTTAAATGTATAATCTTTAGACAATATAGCCCCCAATTAGACTGAAAAGTTGAAATGTTTGAAAGTGGGTTTTCATAGTTAATATTTAATCATAAATGATTAATGCATTGTCTGGTAAAACAATTTTACTTGAAAGAAATTCCCAGAATTCATTCATTCATTCATTCATTCATTCATTCCTTCATTCATTCATTCATTCATTAATTATCTCCCGATTTATCCTCTACCCGCGGTGGGGTTCCCCATGCCAATCCAGGGGAGAACGCCTCGGGCGCTGGGCAGATAGACCCAGGACAGGGCGCCAATCTATCACTGGCCACACACTCACTCACACAAACACACGCATACACATGCTATATGGGGCAATTTTGAGAATTCAATTGACTTGATCCATGTTTTTGGACTGTGTTGCGAGACGAATGTGCTAACCACTAAGCCACCGTGCCGCCTCCCAGAATTCAATAATAATATTTTTTTATTTGTTTTATTGTAAATATTTATCCATGTATATACATCTTCCCCTTAATATTCTACTATGGTTGCGGGGTGGTGGGGTTAAGGGTGGTGGTGGTGGGTGGATCCCACCTGATTTCAGGTGCTAGGCAAACACACCCAGGACAGGGCACCAATCGATCGCTGGGCACACTCACTCACACATATACACACCAACACACTCTATATGGGGCAATTTGAAGCATTCAATTTACTTTGATCCATGTTTTTGGGACGCCCTATTATAAATATTATTTCTTCACCATTTATTATTGTAATTGCGAAAGCTTAGTAGCTCAGTGGTTAGAGTGTTGGGCCAGCGATCTGAAGGTTGGGGGTTTAAATTCCAAGACCACCAAAGCTGTCAATATGGGTCCTTAAGCAAGCTCATTACCCCTAATTGCTCCAGGTGAACCATGTGTTCTGACCTCAACCATGAAGTTAGAATACTTATAAATTGTCTTGGATAAAAGCATCTGCTAAATGACTAAAATGTGAACGTAATAGTACAATAAATTTGTCCTTGTGCTTTGTGAACATAACTACAACCATGTGTAGAAGCTAAATATAATGCTGTTAATTTGTCCTGAGCCAAGTTTTTTGTTTGACAGTTTTTAAACATTTTAGAAATGATCAGTAATAATTTCTTGTACTAGCTCTGATTTTAAAAAGTCATTAATGTATTTGATAATGCAATTTTATCCTGGCCATGCCACTTCTATTAAAAGTGTATTGATATCGATAACCCTTTGTTTCACAGTTTTCATCTGTTTCTCTTTTTCTCTTATCCTTTGTGTTGGAATGTTGTTGCGTTTGCATTAGCAAGTTGCATTTGTTGGCTGTTTTTGTGCATGAATTATTTCATGCTGAATTACATAGTTGTGATATTCATGTCCTTGGAAAACTACATGTACTAAATTCATCCAAGGCTTATATTATACATTTTTTAGAAAGATCTATGAAAAGCATCATTGCCATATGAGAACAGGGCTATTTGCTTTTCATAAAGTTATGTGATGTAAAAAAAAAAAAAATAATAATAATATTTTTCACTTGTAAAATTACTGTAGGTCAATATATAAAGTATAAATGCATGTGCAAAAAATTTGTAATTCTATGATGTCATTCTGTCTAAAGTATTTATATCTTTATTTTGTCTGTCCAATACTGTGCTTGCCATAGACAGGCCTATATGACTACTCAGAATATGTGACTTATGAGTCATGGCATTAGTATAATATTCCTAATTGGTACATGCGTTCGTATCTCAGTGGTTAGGATGTTTTGGGTATCAATCTGAAGGTTGTGGGTTTAAATCAATTGTACACTGAAATTACCAATGTGGGTCCTTAAGCAAGACCCTTAACCCTCATTGATCCAGAAGTGTTGTACTAATCCTGTGCTCTGACCCCAATAAAGTTGGAATATTTGTAAGTTGTTTTGAATGAAAGCGTCTGCTAATTTTCCACATTTAAAATTTAATCTTGGTTTACATTGATACATCTCACATGCAGACACTGAAAAATCTCGCGTTGTCCGGGATTGTAGTGTTATTTATATAATCTGACCACTTACCATCAGCATGTTGAAAAAGCTAATCTTTGTAAAAAATAGCTGCTTCTTCTCATGGGGTAGGAATAATCATATCAGAAAAGCACCATTTTTTGTGGCCAGCTTTAAAAATTGCATTAGAGTTGGTGCCATCATGTTTTGGGTTTAAATGTTCGTTTCAGTGTCTTTACAGATCAAAAGAGTTCAATGACAAATCTCAATTACCACTTTCTTGCTTACACATCAAGGTGGAGGCTGATCCTTTTTGGAATACCCCTGTTTTATCATCCTGTTTCAGAGAGCACTTTTTACTTATCCCTCCCACACAAAATAAATTTTGTTAAATCAACTTTCGCATTCACCATCTTATTCCAGTTCACTTTATTTTACCAGTTCACTTGGGACCTAAGTCAGGCTTTTGTCTGGTTATGGTTACTGTGAATGCTCCAACCAAGACTTGGATAAGTCTGTGCATTTCTATTTTGTCAATGGGCAGAAATTATTTAGAACTCTGGGTCATTTTTATGCTGGTTTTACTTTTTTTGTACTTTTTAATGTATCCAGCCATTTTTCATTATTTGAACTCATCAGTTGTCTAATTTCCCTGCAACAGATGATAAGATGAAGAATCCATTCTTGCCTTTTTTTTATGTAAAATAAGTTGCCGTCACCCTTTTCTTAATTACTTTCTGGGGGATCTCATTTGGCTTAACTCCTGGAACATTTACAGCCAGATTTCAAGGTTCTGCACAGAGTAAACAAAGTTGCCTTTTGGTTCAAACTTCCTGAAAACCTTTGCGTGCATCCTGTTTTCCATACCTATCTTCTTAAAACTTTCATGCTTTGTATTCCACATACAAAAAAGATATTGTCACTCATTTCCACAGAAGCTATGCTGTTTTTTCAGTTTTTAATCATTCTGTATATGGTTTATTCAGATGGGGTTTGGCCCTGAAGAACACAGTTGGGGGTCTGCCAAAGACATCCTCGAGTCTAGCTGGACAGTTTTTTTGTATCTGTTTACTTTTTACACAGCTAGGTGTACTGTCACATATGGTTCACTTTCATAGAATTGACCTGTCCTCTCTTCTGGTATGGGCACTTCTATTGTTTTTCTAGTGTATCATTCATTCATTCATTCAATATCTTTCGCAACTAGTGTTGCCGGGGGGGGGGTGGGGGGTCACACTTTGGGCACACTTTGGGCGCAGGAGAGTGTGTCAATCAATCACTTGACGCACTTACTCACTCTGACACACACACACTATATGAGATCATTTAGAGCATTCAATTTACCTTGATCCATGTTTCTGCTCTATGCTGTGGGCGAAAACCAGAAAACCTTGGGGAAACCCACACAAACATGGGTAGACCATGAAAACTCCCCTAGGTTGGGATTCAAACATTGAATCCCAAGTGCAGAGAACAGGTACTGCTGACACTAATCTAAGCCAGTAAACTAAACAAGTGATGGGTAGTTTGGCATCATTTACTGACTCCGCTCAGTAAAATAAACAAACCTTTTATTAATATATTTCTGAATAATTGCTTAAATTCTTTGGAACATGTGTGTTGCAGTCTTAAGCTAGGAACAACGTGGTCTTTCATGGTATGGGACTGTGCCACCATACGTTGGAATGCTATTCATGTGGTTTATTGTGAAGTGATGTTCTTTACACTACCTGGTTATGGCTCGTACGATGCTCACAGGATAATTCAGAAATTTGGAATTATATCTGTAACTAATATTATCAGTATGTATTGCAACATTAAGGTTGTGAAAGTGGGCAGCACTGTGGCTTAGTGGTTAGCTGTCATCCTCTTGGCACTGGCATCCTGATATGGGTGGAGTTTCCATGTTGTCCCTGTGTTGGGGTGGATTTTCTCTGGTTTCCTCCCACAGTTCAAAAACATGTCCTGGGTGTATCTGCCTGGCATTAAACATTCTTTATGCTTTTACCCATCACAGGACACTTCTTATGTGGGACCTTGTAAATTAGGACTAAACCAGTTGATATTAATTTGCACTAATAAGACGAGTATTGTGTTCTAAATATATGACAGATTCCAACTTTTTTTTTGGCTTTCTATATCTTTTTGTTCCTACTTTTTACCTTTTCAATACTCCGCCCTGTGCAATTGAACAGATGCAATTTTTATTACACATAATTACATTTTTGTACCTATTAATTCTGATTGCTTTATATGTGTGGATTACATGGCTTGTTACCTACAACTGGTGAAAATTTAGTGATATCAGAAATATATTTAGTAACAAATATGTTAATGTGTTTATTACTTATGCTCAGTGCTGTACTAACATACCATCATCATATCAGTACAAATTCGCTTACCACTGACTCCTGGCATTTTTCTGGATATCAATAAATGAAAATAAAAATAAAATGTATCTATTTATTTTCTCAGCCAAGCATCCAAAATAGGGGAATGTGGGGTTGCTGCCTATCCCATTACTCGTATGCCAAACCATGGAAGCACCTTGGACTGTTCTCAATTCCATTCCAGAGCCAAACATAGACAAACATATTCACAGCTATGAGAAATTTACAATCTCCAGTTCAAGAGATTAATGTGTTTGGACTGATGGATGAAACCAAAGCAGCTGAAATTTTATATCACCCCTTTTTTGAAGCCAGGACCTTCCTCGTGTGAGATGACGGTGTCAGGAAGCCACTGGGCAATTAATCATGACATTATTTGCCGCTTTCTTTAAATCTTATCTGTAATGTAAAAAAACATATGGAAACTTGATTGCAGCCACTATCCACAAAAAACATGTACCACGAAGCCTTAAGTGGAAAAAATAGTATAGCTTTCTTTTAAAAAACACCATTCCAATTTTGAAACATTGCAGAAAAAGAAACGGGTTGTAAATCTGCATTTAAAAAATTCTGAAAGAACAGATGGCAGCATTAGGATTAATAACTCTATGTAATACTAAACCAAGTGTTACCAAGCCTTTTAGCAGGTGGTGATCCTACACATTTCTCTAAAGTTGGTCATGGCAACAAAAGTAGGCAACCTTTATGGCATATGGTGTAATATGAAAATTGTGTTTGTGCAGGGAGGCTAAAAAGATTTCTAACTTAATTACTGTCTGAAAATATTGCCAAATGTTAATACATGTCCTGTACAAAAGTCACAGCAAATATCATGTGTTATGTGTCATGAGTTAAATGCAGGAAAATTAATTGTATATGCATAAAACCATGTCTACATGGATTTATAATTTTAAAATTCAAATTAAACATAGTGGAAATTGTATGATCCTTAATGCCAGAAAGGATTAGTAAACTGCTGATTCCTGCTGTGCAAAATGTGTCCAAGGATGTGGAGATGCATTAAAAAAGAGTTTTTAATGCAGAAGACACGGAGGACAGACATAGAACATACAGACAACAAAACCATGACTTTATTGATGTTCTAATATCAACATAAGGAAAGGCAGGGAATAGATACACTTATGGAAAAAACACAGCTGACGCAAATGAAATGGAATAGAAGTTAATTAACAACCATTATTTAATTAACAAAAAAAAAAACACAAAGCCTTATTATAGTAGGGTGCATCTCTGAGTTTTTTTTCTTGGTTTGGAGTATGAAAAGGTTAATCTCATGGAATGGCAGCAGAAACCTGGAGAAATGTAACTCCAATGGCAATTATAAAAACACAACAAAGCAGGCTGTCCAATTTTGTCATTAAAAGCTTTAAAAGAGGTTTGCAATAAACAATAGTTTTAGACCAAAGAATATATTAATAACATTTACTAATTTTGTTTCCCCTTATTAATTAAAACATAAAATGGGTAAAATGATAAAAGTGACAGTAGCTTAAGATACATCATACGTCAATGTAATCTCCAGTAAGGAAATTTAAGTTTTATGGAGGTTGTCAAAAAAAAAAAGGATATTTTTAGCAGTACTAATAAATCTTCTAAAAATATATGATGCAATTATATGTACAAAGGGCAGAATCCATTCGAGGGATTTTTTTTCCTGTCTTGGCACTGCTTTTAAGATTTTTAATAAGCAAAATTAGAGTGGAAGTGATTAGCTGTGCATGATTTCATGGTTGGAGGATGGGAATTCAAATATGTTATACATACCTTTATACATTTATTGTATTTTTAAAAATGCTGATCAGTTTGAAAATATTTACGTTACATTTATCAAATTAATGGTAAATTGGTTTATCAGTTAGATACAAATGTACTGAGAGGAACGGGAAGTCAATCCAGGACTTTTCTTCTCTTCCCGTCTCAAGAAAGCCATTTCCTACAATTATATGTTGAACAATCTGTATAGTCATTTCTCATCCCATGAAATGCAATTGATGCCATATGAATCTACATTCCTAAAAACAAGTCATTAATATCATAACAGGATGTCATACCTATGTTTTGGATGTCATTTATTGACAGTTTTGCATTAATTCAAAAGTGAAATGATCAATCTGTAAGCAAAGCATATTTGTACAATGGTGTAGTGCTCATTCACTTGTGTCATTTGTATCCAGGAACTAAGAAGAAGACCAAAGTCATCAAAAACAATATCAACCCTGTCTGGAATGAGGTTAGTATTTTACTCTATAAATCCATTTATCAAACAGTTAATGTGAATAATTAAGCTAAATTGCTGTATTTTTAAAAGATAACTTTTATTCCTCTGTCTGTTTATTTTCCTAACTCTATTATAACTCATGCATTCTAATTTTCAGTTTCACCAATTCATCTTTTTTCTGTTTTCACAACTTTTGTTCTTTAAAAGGAAAAGCACTGCATTTTTTAGAATACAGTAAGCTTTAATAACAAAACAGTGGAACCACTCTTTGGCAATGAAGCCACAATTAAACATGGTCTTGCGAGAAAAGGTGGTCTAACGCTGGGCATACACTCACTCAGACACACACACAAACACACTCTATATAGGGTAATTTGGAGAATTCATTTGACCTTGATCTATGTTTTTGGACTGCGGGAGGAAACCGGAGAACGCGGAGGAAACCCACGCAGACACGGGGAGAACATGAAAACTCCACCCAGATTGGGGTTCAAACCAGGAATCCCTAGCACTTAAAGGGGAACATGCTAAACCACCATGGCTCCTTAACAAGGCCCTTAACCCTCATTGCTCCAGGGCTGCTATACTAACCTGTGCTCTGACACCATCCATGTTAGATGGATTGTTTGATTCTTTATTGATCCTAAAGGGAAATTTAGGGCAACCACTAGCTTCTCTATATTGCACAAATTATATATATTATAACAAATTTTATATATAGGCGGCACGGTGGCTTAGTGGTTAGCACGTTCGCCTCTCAGCACTAGGGATTCTTGGTTCGAATCCCCATCTGGGTGGAGTTTCGATTTTCTCCCCGTGTCCGCGTGGGTTTCCTCTGGGTTCTCCGGTTTCCTCCCACAATTCAAAAACATGGATCAAGTCAATTGAGTTCTCCAGCGATGTGCCCAGCGATAGATTGGCGCCCTGTCCTGGGTCTATCTGCCAGCGCCCGAAACGTTCTCCCCTGGATGGGCATGGGGAACTCCCCTGCAACCCCAATAAAGGATAAAGTGGAAGATGATAAATGAATGAATGAAATATATATATATATATATATATATATATATATATATATATATATATATATATATATTTATATATATATTTATAGTCTCAAGAAAGCAAGAGAGATTGAGCCTGAGTGGCCGCACAATAGTCAGCGACAGACTGAAAAGTCCTTCTTATGATTTCTATATCTGCTGTTACACCAGCCAGCTCAAATAATAAGAGAAATTATGTTTTGGGATTTTCAGGACATTACCAAAACATTAAAAAGTTCAAGATTCTGTGGTGGGCAATTCATGTATGAAAATGATTCCTCATGCTCCCACTCTTTCACCGTTTAAACCAGATGAATCTTGGCCCCATTGTTCTGAAATTGTTTAGTTCCTTCACAGAGGACATCTATTGTTGAAATAACTTAATTAATTAGTCAGTTAGTGACAGACCATGTGTATCTTTATTTAGTTTTTCTTGACTTTACATCTGGGATTGCTTTGACTGCTCATCTTAAAGCAATGTTATGTGTGGGTAACAATAAGTCAGATAACTAATTGATTAATTGTGCGTAGACATATATGTAGTTTGTCATTATTTGTGTCTATTTTTTAGGGTTTTGAATGGGATCTTAAAGGAATGGCTTTAGATTCTGCAGCAGAGCTGCATGTGGTTGTCAAGGACCATGAAAAAATGGGAAGGAACAGGTGAGTGTGAAACATTGTATAAAGTTAATGTGAACCAGAAATTATTGGAATATTAACATAAAAGGATACATTATTTGTTACATCACAATTACTGAATTAAGCATCAGGGTGGCTTAGTGGTCTACATGTTCAACTCTCAGCACTGGGGATCCAGGTTTTAATCCCAATCTGGGTGGAGTTTCCATGTTCTCCCCGTGTCTCTGTGGGTTTCCTCTGGGTTTTCTGGTTTCTTCCCACAGTCCAAAAACATAGATACAAGGTAAATAAATCCTGGGTGTTTTTGCCCAGTGCCTGAAACGTTCTCCCCTGTATGGGTATGGCAAACCCTGTGGCGAAGATAATGAAGAAATGAACAATTAACAAATTAAACGATTCAACAGAAAAAATATTAGATATAATAGAAATAATATATCAAGGACAAAAGGTTAAGAATGGTTGTGTAGTGCAGAACTACAGTTTAAATTTAAAAATATCTGATCAAATTTAAATGATCAATCTCAATTCTCAATGCTTCAGGTTTAAACCCTGATTTGTATGGAATTTCTCCGGGTTCTCAGATTTCCTGCCACAATCTAAAAAAAAAAAACAAAACAAAACAAAAAAAAAACATGGATAGGTGAGTGCATGGATTGGCTCCCTGTCCTGGAAGAATCTGCCCAGCACTCGAAATGTTCTTCCCTGGATGGACATTAATTAACAGGCAAAAGTGAAATTTGCAATTAATTTACAGACATAAGATTAAAGAAGGGGCGGCACGGTGGCTTAGTGGTTAGCACGTTCGCCTCTCAGCGCTAGGGATTCCCGGTTCGAATCCCCATCTGGGTGGAGTTTCCATGTTCTCCCCGTGTCTGCGTGGGTTTCCTCCGGGTTCTCCGGTTTCCTCCCACAGTCCAAAAACATGGATCAAGTTAATTGAGTTCTCAAAATTGCCCTGTTTTAGAGTGTGTCTGTGTGAGTGAGTGTGTGCCCAGCCATGGATTGGCGCCCTGTCCTGGGTCTATCTGCCCAGCGCCCGAGATGTTCTCCCCTGGATGGGCATGGGGAACCCCACCGCGACCCTAATAGTAGATAAGCGGAAGATAATGAATAATGAAAAGATTAAAGAAGGTGGCACGGTGGCTTAGTGGTTAGCACGTTCGCCTCTCAGCGCTAGGGATTCCTGGTTCGAATCCACATCTGGGTGGAGTTTCCATGTTCTCCCCGTGTCTGCGTGGGTTTCCTCCGGGTTCTCCGGTTTCCTCCCACAGTCCAAAAACATGGATCAAGTTAATTGAAATCTCAAAATTGCCCCATATAGAGTGTGTCTGTGTGAGTGAGTGTGTGCACAGCGATGGATTGGCGCCCTGTCCTGGGTCTATCTGCCCAGCGCCCGAGACGTTCTCCCCTGGATGGGCATGGGGAACCCCACCGCGACCCTGATAGAGGATAAGCGGGAGATAATGAATGAATAAATGAAAAGATTAAAGAATAACATGTATCTGGGTGTTTTAAATCCCATATGTGATTTAAGGATCAACTAATTTAATTTTTTCATTGTATTTTTAAAGTGTTCCTAATATTAGACATGCAACTGTGTGCCACAACATTACTATACACCACAGTACTATGTTTTATGCATGTCATGTGTTTGTGTTTTGGTGTACTGCATGATTTGCATTTTGTCAACTTGGGGGACCTTCTACAAAAAAAAAAATTTATTCAAATGGAGATATTTATAGGTATGTAATAGTTGTTAATATATTAAGTAGCTATGAGTTAGCCTCTCCATTAAAGCTGTGCTCATTGCATCCTGAGCCAGCTACAAGTCAATGCACTTCACAGATTAGTCTTACTTATTAGTCAGCAGTATTGTGTTAAATTGTTTTAATGTACAAAAGCAATGTACAAAACTGGCCTTTTTTCAAATGGGCAAGTCCAAGAGTCCTGCTAAACTCACAAAAACACAACCACTCCTATAGCACTAATGGAAACATTATTCTTAAAGCAATTTTCAATAACTAGTTATGTAACAAATTATTTTCTGAGTTCCGTATACACAATATGGTCAAAGAATGTTCTGGAGCCTATCCACACACTGATTGGACAAAAGACCAAAATATTGGAAAGCTCTAGGTCGAAGGGAAGACGTAAGATTTACACACAATGGGGTTTAAACTTCCTTTTTAAAAAAAACAAAAACAACAAAAAAAACAAGTATTACTTTTTACTCCAATACAGTCTATTTATTCAAACATGGGTTATGGTTAAAAAAGGTTGAAAATAATTGTGGACCTTCTAGCCCAGATGGTGTTTGTGTTAACGCAAATTACTGTAAAACTAGTAAAGTTTGAGTGGTTGTATTTATGTGGACATTATGTTCATTATAACTCACTATGTCTTGACATCAGTTGGAATAAATGAGAAAAGAGACGTGCGAGAGGAAGGATGTGTGGCATAAACAGTAGAGAATGCCCACAGGATGTGATGCTGCTACTTGCCATGTCTTTCTTTAGTCCGGCTACATTAACAAGGTTTTTAGGCCTGTTTATGGTTTATTTACTGACATGGTGGAGTAACATCCTAATGAGAACAGACATTTAAAAGGATTACAATTAACTTCAATTCAAATAGTTCCCTGGAAAAGTCAACACATGCAACCATGCATGCATGTACACCAAAATGACCAGTAACAACATCATTTTGTTTATTTTGCAGGTTTTTGGGAGAATGTCGTGTTTCATTAAGAGATGTGATCAACTCACCTAACTTCGCAGCAAACTACACTGTGTCCTTGCTGGACAACAAGAAAAACAACACAGGGGTATATTACTCTGATTGTTCCTTATCTGTTTCATACCCCAGATAATGACAGACCACGCCGTCACCACAATATAAACAACGAGCCATTTCCCGATGAGCACTAAACCGGTATCCCGTTGCTTAGCAATCAATGTTCACTTTAAAAAACAGACTACATCATGTTGTAAAAGAACATTTTATTGATCATTTAAAATAATCATTTTAATAACCAGTTAAATTAATGGAGCAGCTTGAAGTGCATAAATCACGCGAAAACACTGTGAGAACACGCTATGTGTTGTGTCTAAAAACTATTTACTGTGCTTTATTTGTAATAATGCACAACCTTGAGTGCCTTATTGCATTATTAAATAACTCAGAGGATAATCAAGGACTTCCTTCACTCAGCTGTTACAATAAATTGCTTGCACTCATGACCCATAATCAGAGTCAGTTACAGCAGGTAGCATTAGCATTAACTCTTCCTCATGCATCATTTTGAGGTTGTATATACAGCAACTACAAAACAATGGCTAAGTTAACAGCATATAATGCATGTCTAAGTGTTTCTGGAATTTCTTTATGATTTTTTAATTGGACATTATACCATAAACAAAATTTACATAAAATAATGTTTTGAAAATTTATTTTTTAACATATTTAGAATGTATATGTATACATTTTTTGCCTCAAGTTCTTCATTGGATTTAAATTATCCAATAACCCTTTAAAGTCTTTCGCAATGGCATGCCCCTTTAAACCTTCATTTCTTCACCATGCAATAATAAACTGCACCCTCTATCACTTCCACTGTGACCACAGTGCATCGAAGTTAGTCTATGGAACTGGGCCATTGACTTTGAGACATTGCTTCCTGACATTGTATGCTTGACCATGTGTGTGTCTTGCCAACGGATGATTAAGGATGGAAAGTAGAAGGTGGAGTTGTTCCTTTTTGCTATTTTGTCTGTGTACACTGGAAACCCATTCATAGGAAATAAATTCATGGACAGGTATTTGAGTTCTCAATGTCCTCTGTCTGTTGGTAATTTGTTTATTTTCGCTTAGACTAAAGAATGCTTCCATAATGTGATTAATAGTAGGGATGATATGAGAATTCCGTTGCTTAGTGAGGAATGTACTTTTATAGTGAAACATTGTGTATATGTGATATATGGCAAATATTGACAAAACCATCTGTAGTCAGATCATGATTCTGCTGTAAATAATAATTATCTGTTGACTTTATTGGTTGTCATTTGTGGTTTTTAAGGGCAATAGTTTTATACCAATTTCGATCACATAAAGCAAATTTTTTAAACCAATTAGTCTATCTCACTTAAAGCTTCACTAGGGTCTTGAAGGGGTTCCTAATGCTGATTCAGTCGCTAACATTTTTCGCACTGGGCAGATACAGCCAAATTATGGTGCCAAGCCTTTGCTGGGCACACACTCACACACAGACACACACCATAAAGGGGTAATTTAAATACGGGCAATTAAGAGCAGACAATTCACCTTGAATCCATGTTTTTGGACTGTGGGGGAAAGCCGGAAGTCCCATAAACCCATGCAGACATTAGGAGAACATGGAAACACCCAGTTTGGGATTCAAACCCAAGTCCCCAGTCCTGAGAGGCATATGTTCTAACTACTAAGCCAACGTGCAACCCCAAACCACCTAGTTAATCTTTGATTTTTAAAAATTTTTGATTTCACTTGTATTAAATTCTTGTATATGTATTATTTTTTTTTATATGTTTTAATATAGAGCGGCACGGTGGCTTAGTGGTTAGCACGTTCGCCTCTCAGCACAAGGGATTTCCAGTTCGAATCCCCATCTGGGTGGAGTTCTCCGTGTTCTCCCCGTGTCCGCATGGGTTTCCTCCGGGTTCTCCGGTTTCCTCCCAGAGTCCAAAAACATGGATCAAGTCAATTGAGTTCTCCAAATTGCCCCATGTAGTGTGTGTATGTGTGCGTGTCTGTGTAATAGATTGGCGCCCTGTCCTGGGTGTGTCTGCACAGTGCCCGAAATGTTCTCCCCTGGATGGGCATGGGGAACCCCCCCCGCGACCCTAATATAGGACAAAGCGGAAGATAATGAATGAATGAACGTTTTAATATAATATTATACTTAATACTACATTGTCTTTAATTATTTATATATGTCTTTAATTATTTATCTTTAATTATATCTATTTGCTGATATGTACTAACTCTGTAATATCAAAATCTTAACCATACTATTTGTAGTGAGCAAAATTAATAATAATAATAATAAAAATAATAATAATAATAATAATAATAATAATAATAATAATAATTCATTCATTCATTATCTCCCGCTTATCCTCTATTAGGGTCGCGGTGGGGTTCCCCATGCCCATCCAGGGGAGAATGTCTCGGGCGCTGGGCAGATAGAACCAGGACAGGGCGCCAATCCATCGCTGGGCACACACTCACTCACACAGACACACTCTAAACGGGGCAGTTTTTTGAGAATTCAATTAACTTGATCCATGTTTTTGGACTGTGGGAGGAAACCGGAGAACCCGGAGGAAACCCACGCAGACACGGGGAGAACATGGAAACTCCACCCAGATGGGGATTCGAACCGGGAATCCCTAGCGCTGAGAGGCGAACGTGCTAACCACTAAGCCACCGTGCCGCCAATAATAATAATAATAATAATAATAATAATAATAATAATAATAATTATTATTATTATTATTATTATTATTATAACCGACATATCTGTTTGGATGAAGGCCCGTCATCTCAAATTAAACTTAGCAAAAACAGAGCTTCTCATAATCCTGGCTAAACCCTCAATCCAGCATGATTTGAGCTTCCAAATTGTCGGCTCCACAATCTCTCCAACTGATTCGGTCCGTAACCTTGGTTTCACAATATACTCCCATGTTAAACTCTCTGATCAATTTACCAAAACTACCCATTCATGCAGATTCCTTCTGTACAACATCAGGAAGATCAGACCTTTCTTAACTGAACATGCTACTCAGCTGTTAGTTCAAGCCCTCATCCTATGCCGGCTTGATTATTGTAATGCGTTGCTTGATGGTCTCCCAGCTTCCACAATCAGACAACTTATGTATTCAACCAGCCCAAGCGAACTCATGTTACTTCACTACTCATTTCTCTCTATCGGCTCCCTGTAGCTGCTCACATTCAGTACAAGTCACTGACTCTGACCTACAGGACCATTTCTGGATCTTGCTCCTTTTACCTTCACTCTATCTTTTCAAAATACACTCCGGCTCGTTCACATCGCTCCAGTGATGATTGCCGCCTGGCGATTCCACCTCCAAATGACTAAATGTAAATGTAAATATATAATATAATTATAATAATCCTGGAAGATGTCCTATATGCTATCCAGGCATTACTCTCTTCGTTAAATAAACAAACAATTAAATACAAAAACACTCAAATACACACACACACACACACACACACACACACACACACAAATATATATATATTTATATATGTATGTATGTATACACAATATAACAGCAGAGTCTAATAGCTTGTGGCACAATTATATTCTTCCAGGCCACAGTGGCGCTGCAAGTTTCCTACATCCCACCACCAGGAATGATTCCAATCTTTCAGCCCCCACAGCATCCAGAGGTCACACATAACCCTGTAGAACTGGATACTGTTACAGGTAAAAACATCTCACACACACACACACACACACACACACACACGAATACTAACAGTGACCTGACAATGCTAAAGTTTATATATATATGCTGTACGTAGTGTTTTCATTAGACACAATGGGAGAGGAGGACACAGAGAGTATGGTAATGATAGAAGCTGCAGAAGAGCCAGAGCCTGTTCCAGGACCTCTAGGCCAAGAGATTGGAGCTCCAGTACTGCCACCAAAAAAAGCCCCTCCAGCCTTCACCCATGGCATGAAGAAAAAGAAACAGCAGAGCAACAAAGCTCCACTCTCCAACAAACCCCAGGACATTCAGGTGCATGCATTTGTGTCTGTGTGTGTGCGTGTGCGTGTGCGTGTGCGTGTGCGTGTGCGTGTGTGTGTGTGTGTATATATGTGTATATATATATAGCGGCACGGTGGCTTAGTGGTTAGCACGTTTGCCTCTCAGCACTAGGGATTCCCAGTTCGAATCCCCATCTGGGTGGAGTTTCCATGTTCTCCCCGTGTCCGCGTGGGTTACCTCCCACAGTCCCGCGTCGGTTTCCTCCCACAGTCCAAAAACATGGATTAAGTCAATTGAATTCTCCAAATTGCCCCATAGGGAGTGTGTCTGCGTGAGTGAGTGTGTGCCCAGCGACGGATTGGCGCCCTGTCCTGGGTGTATCTGCCCAGCGCCCAAAACGTTCTCACCTGGATGGGCATGGGGAACCCCACTGCGACCCTAATAGAGGATAAAGCGGGAGATAATGAATGAATGAATATATATATATATATATATATATATATATATATATATATATATATATATATATATTATGTATAGCATGTAATGAAATCTGCAATCTGTTAAAAAAAAAACCTTAAACCAAATTTCATTTTCAGATATAAATGATGTCTATTACCTATAAAATGGTGCAGTAAACAGTAGCTTGTCTACTTCCAATCCAAAGCCCTTTGTGTTTTGCTAGAATTGGCTACCGGTTCTTTGGATTGTCAAACATTTGTCTTTTACAGTCAGTAAAAATTTAACAGCACCAACTGTATCCTTAATTAGGATTACCTTACTGGCCAAAACTGCACTGTGATACTGCCCTCGTGTGGCAGCATTAGTTAAAATTAGTTAAAATTAAGCTTATATCTTGTATGCAAGTCTTAAGAGGGAAAGAAAGAAAACAGAATTACAGATCTGTGTTCAGCAAAAAATTACCCTAAAATCGCTTGTATTTTTACAGAAATAATATAGAAATAATATAACTTTGGTTTAATATCTCAACTTCAATTTCAATAACTCTGTTAACAGTTGTTTTACAGTTTACAGTTGCGACTAGGGTTGCGGGGGGGGGGGGGGGTGTTCCCCATGCCCATCCAGGGGAGAATGTTTTGGGCACTGGGCAGATAAACCCAGGATATGGTGGCAATCTATCGCTAGGCACACATTCACTCACACAGACACACTCTAAATGGGGCAATTTGGAAGATTCAATCGACCTTGATCCATTTTTTTGGACTGTGGGAGAAAACCGAAGAACCCGGATGAAACCCATGCGGAAATGGGTACAACATGGAAACTCCA